>JAMOIN010001913.1:0-35359 GCA_024666655.1 Dascyllus trimaculatus
TCCATTTCCTTCACCCCGACCAGTCGAGGCAGATGTCTGTTTTGATTCAAGTGCAGTAAGTAAAACAATTCAGCCTCGTTTAAGAGGAGCTGGAGTTCAGTCTGTTGCTTCCAGCTGTTTGTAGGACTCCTTCCTCCAAGTTTATTAAACAGACTGTTATGATGAACAACTATTAGCAGTTATAAGGAAAATACGTCTAAACTGAACCATTTCAGGATTCGGAGGTGAAATCTTTTTTGCATTTGTGGCTCGTTGGTCTCGGGGTATGATTCTCGCTTTGGGTGTGAGAGGTCCCGGGTTCAAATCCCGGATGAGCCCTGGTTGTAGGAAGCTCCTGAGCAAACTGCAGCGATTCATGTGATTGAGTTGGTAAGGAATAGATCATTTAGTCCTTCCAGACCTGCAATACTTCCTGTTGATACCAAAGTTGCGATGTCTCTCTGACTGGGTTGGTTTTAGTCTGAAATGACACCAACTGTTGTCCTTTTCCCTTCATTTCCCTCACCCCAACCAGTCGAGGCAGATGTCTGCCCTCCCTGAGCCTGGTTCTATCGGAGGTTTCTTACTGGTGAAAGGGAGTTTCTTCTTCTGTTGCCGAGTCTCAAAGGGAGTCACTGGATAATTTAGGGTCGTGGAGGTGGAATCTCTCTCTGGAATTGCGGCTCGTTGGTCTAGGGGTATGATTCTCGTTTTGGGTGCGAGAGGTCCCGGGTTCCAATCCCGGACGAGCCCTGGTTGTAGAAAGCTCCTGAGCAACCTACAGCTGTTCGTGTGATTGAGCCGTGAAGAAGAAGATGATTCAAAATGCTTGTCATATTCCCTTCATTTTCCCTCAACCTGACCAGTCGAGGCAGATGTCTGCCCTCCCTGAGCCTGGTTCTGCCGAAGGTTTCTTGCTGGTAAAAGGGAGTTTTTTCTTCTGTTGCTGGGTCTCAACGGGAGTCACTGGATCATTTCAGGCTGTGGAGGCAAAATCTTTGTCTGCATTTGTGGCTCGTTGGTCTAGGGGTATGATTCTCGCTTTGGGTGTGAGAGGTCCCGGGTTCAAATCCCGGACGAGCCCTGGTTGTAGGAATCTCCTGAGCAAATGACAGCTGTTCGTGTGATTGACCTGCGAAGAAGAAGATTCAAAATGCTTGTCCCATTCGCTCACCCCGACCAGGCGAGGCAGATGTCTGCCCTCCCTGAGCCTGGTTCTGCCGAAGGTTTCTTGCTGGTGAAAGGGAGTTTTTTCTTCGGTTGCTGTGTCTCAAAGGGAGTCACTGGATAATTTCAGGCCGTGGAGGCAAAATCTTTTTCTGGATTTGTGGCTCGTTGGTCTAGGGGTATGATTCTCGCTTTGGGTGCGAGAGGTCCCGGGTTCAAATCCCGGACGAGCCCTGGATGTTAGAAGCTTCTGAACAAACTACAGCCATTCATGTGACTGAGCTGGTAAGGAACAGAACATTTAGTCCCTTCCAGACCTACAATACTTCCTGTTGATTTAAAGGTTGGGACGTCTTTCTGACTGGGTTGGTTTTAGTCTGAAATGACACCGACTGTTGTCCATTTCCCTCACCCCGACCAGGCCAGGCAGATGTCTGTTTTGATTCAAGTGCAGTAAGTAAAACAATTCAGCCTCATTTAAGAGGAGCTGGAGTTTAGTCTGTTGCTTCCAGCTGTTTGTAGGACTCCTTCCTCCAAGTTTGTTAAACAGACTGTGATGATGAACAACTATTAACAGTTATAAGGAAAATACGTCTAAACTGAACCATTTCACGCTTTGGAGGTGACATTTTTTTGCGTTTGTGGCTTGTTGGTCTAGTGGTTTGATTCTCGCTTTGGGTGTGAGAGGTCCCGGGTTCAAATCCCGGATGAGCCCTGGTTGTTGGAAGCTCCTGAGCAAACTGCAGCGATTCACGTGACTGAGTTGGTAAGGAACCGAATTTTTAGTCCTTCCAGACCTGCAATACTTCCTGTTGATTCCAAAGTTGCGATGTCTCTGTGACTGGGTTGGTTTTAGTCTGAAATGACACCAACTGTTGTCCTTTTCCCTTCATTTCCCTCACCCCGACCAGTCGAGGCAGATGTCTGCCCTCCCTGAGCCTGGTTCTGTCGGAGGTTTCTTACTGGTTAAAGGGAGTTTCTTCTTCTGTTGCCGAGTCTCAAAGGGAGTCACTGGATAATTTAGGGTCGTGGAGGTGGAATCTCTCTCTGGGATAGTGGCTCGTTGGTCTAGGGGTATGATTCTAGTTTTGGGTGTGAGAGGTCCCGGGTTCAAATCCCGGATGAGCCCTAAATGTCAAGGTGGGAAGACTTTTAAACAAACTACATCCATCTGTGTGACTGATGAAGAGTCCTGAGCAAACTACAGCTGTTCGTGTGATTGAGCTGCTAAGAAGAAGAAGATTCAAAATGCTTGTCCTATTCCCTTCATTTTCCCTCAACCTGACCAGTCGAGGCAGATGTCTGCCCTCCCTGAGCCTGGTTCTGCCGAAGGTTTCTTGCTGGTAAAAGGGAGTTTTTTCTTCTGTTGCTGGGTCTCAAAGGGAGTCACTGGATAATTTCAGGCCGTGGAGGCAAAATCTTTGTCTGCATTTGTGGCTCGTTGGTCTAGGGGTATGATTCTCGCTTTGGGTGCGAGAGGTCCCGGGTTCAAATCCCGGACGAGCCCTGGTTGTTGGAAGCTTCTGAGCAAACTACAGCAATTTGTGTGACTGAGTTGGTACAACGAAGTTTCAAAAGGCAAAGAACCGATCTTTTAGTAATTCCAGACCTGCACTACTTCCTGTTGGTTCAAAAGTTGCAACGTCTTTCTGACTGGGTTGGTTTTAGTCTGAAATGACGCTCTTGTCCATTTCCCCTCACCCCGACCAGTCGAGGCAGATGTCTGCCCTCCCTGAACTGGACATTTCATACTATCCATCCATCCATTATCTATACACCGCCCATTCCTCACTAGGGTCGCGGGGGGGCTGGAGCCCATCCCAGCCGACTCGGGCGAAGGCAGGGGACACCCTGGACAGGTCGCCAGCCCACCACAGGGCCACACACAGAGACAAACAATCACACTCTCATTCACACCCACGGACAATTTAGAATAATCAATTAACCTCAGCATGTTTTTGGACTGTGGGAGGAAGCCGGAGTACCCGGTGAGAACCCACGCATGCACAGGGAGAACATGCAAACTCCACACAGAAAGATCCCGGGCGTCCTAACCGGGATGCGAACCAGGGATCTTCTAGCTGTGAGGCAACGCTGCTAACCATCGCGCCACCGTGCAGCCCCACATTTCATACTAGTCAAAGGGAATTTCTTCTATTGCCGAGTATCAAAGCCACGGACGTGAAATCTTTCTCAGTACTTGTGGCTCGTTGGTCTAGGGGTATGATTCTCGCTTTGGGTGCGAGAGGTCCCGGGTTCAAATCCCGGACGAGCCCTGGATGTTAAGACTGTGCCATTATAACCAAATGGTTCTGTTTGGTAATAAGATCATTTTTATGCACATTAAAATGTAAATATTGTCTCTTTCTCTTGGCATTACAGCAGCAACACTCCTACAGTCACCAATAACAGTGAAAGCTGAGCATCGTGTCAACCTCCTTCATGCTTTATCCAGCCTCAGTGAAGGTCACCTGACAGGTAAACCTGACTGTGATGCTGCTGTTTACATCTTAACCAAACACACCTGGTTATTAACTTAATGCAGCTTCACGCAAACTCAACACAACAGCAGACACCCTTTAATAGGAGGTAGAAAACTCAACACCGAGGCTGGTAAAGCTTCAGAGAGAACACGTTGAATCACCCTGAGGTCGACTCCTCGGTAAAAGGATCGGTGTATTTCCTGGAGACGTTAAATCATCCGTGTCGGCTTTAATCGTCGGTGTAATGAGTCTTGTTTGACTTGTTCCTTCAGGCTTTTTCTACAAGGTCAAACATAAAACCAGCCCAGCAGCGAGGCCTCGTCCATTCACCTGGAACATACAACTAGTCGGTCTGCTGGCTCAGAATAATCAGTCTGGATGGAGCCACCGGTGGGCAGCGACGGCGTCCACCTGTCCCCGTACAGGAAGCCGACACCTGGAGGGTTCGAGGATTCCGCTTTCTACCAGCGCTACGGCGACAAGTCCGATGTTTTAACCGGCTACGAGACGCTGGATGCCCCGCCGCACTATGACTTCTACGCCAACACCGAGGTCTGGGGTCGAAGGCGTCGGTTCAGGCCGTCCCTGTACCAGCTTCACACCAACCCACAGGTGACCAAACGCCGAAATCTCACTTCTTATATCGTTAAAATGAAGAACAGCAAGGAGAGGATTATTTGTAATCTAAAAAAAATCTGTAAAATACCAGCTGAAAAAAGGATTCGCCATTTTTCAATATTTAATATTTATTTTTTTCTCCAATAACAGCAGATATCTGTAAATTAATTCTATATTTTAATGGATTTAAACACGGAAAAAAATATATATTAATAATCAATAATGTATAAAAAACATACAGATTTTGGATGTGAATGTTTTGTCTATTGTTTTTTCTTAACGTGTAAATTAATATTTTTTCTGTGATTTTACTGGATATTTTCTGTAATTTAAAAAAAAAAGGAAAATAACAGTTTTAAAAAAGGATTCATCATTTTTCAGTAATTAATGTTTATATTTTTTCTCTCAAATAACAGCAATAAGTAATCATGTATGAGTTAAAGCTGTAGAATCTCCCCTTAAATAATGATTAAATAACATTAATAGTACATTTTATTTGTATGGAGCTTTTCTGGACATTTTACAGGTAAATAATAAAAACAAAACCAACTAAATAAAATCCATTTTGCTGTTTTGAGCCACGTTTTGAGCTGTTTGAGTAAAACTGACTCCAGCTGTGTGACTTGACCCGACCAGGACGACTGCAGACCCCCCATGTACGAGGAGACCACGGCCGGGCCGACCGAGTCCTCGGAGGACGAAGAGGAACCGAAGGAGCCCCCGTCTGAGCCGACCCGGTTCGGCTGGGTTCAGGGAGTCATGGTGGGTCTTTGTGGGCGACTCTAGGAAGGCAGCTGGACTCAGTGATGTGTCTGAGGAGACGTCTGGCCTCTGGTCCACGGACACACCACTGAGTCCAGCTGCCTTCCACATACATGTAATATGTATAATGACATGTGACTAAGACAGTGATGGACGGCTGTTGGTAGATCCGCTGCATGCTGAACATCTGGGGGGTGATCCTGTACCTGAGGCTGCCCTGGATCACGGCTCAGGCTGGAATCGGTGCGTCCCACTGATCCATCCTTCATCTTCATCCACTGTAGGTGATTTTAGATCTAATCTGAGACGTTCCGTCCTTCAGGTCTGACCTGGGTCATCATCCTGCTGTCCTCCTGCATCACTGGGATCACTGGTTTGTCCACTTCGGCCATCGCTACCAACGGCAAAGTCAAAGGAGGTTTGTTCGCCTGCTGGCGCGTGGAACTCCGTGCTTTTATTTTGAAGTCCCGGTCGAATCAGACAGAAGTTTAGAAAATATGAGAGTTTTGTTGATTTTTAGGACCCAGAACTAAATCGTGAAATATTTCGAGGATTTCACATGTTTTCAGGAATCATCTAGACCCTATGAACACCAACATCTAGACCCCTATGAAGACCAACATCTAGACCCCTATGGACACCAACATCTAGACCCCAATGAACACCAACATCTAGACCCTATGAACACCAACATCTAGACCCCTATGAACACCAACATCTAGACCCCTATGAGCACCAACATCTAGACCCTATGAACACCAACATCTAGACCCTATGAACACCAACATCTAGACCCCTATGAACACCAACATGTAGACCCCTATGGACACCAACATCTAGACCCCTATGGACACCAACATCTAGACCCCTATGAACACCAACATCTAGACCCTATGAACACCAACATCTAAACCCCTATGAACACCAACATCTAGACCCCATGGACACCAACATCTAGACCCTATGAACACCAACATCTAGACCCCTATGGACACCAACATCTAGACCCCTATGAACACCAACATCTAGACCCCTATGAACACCAACATCTAGACCCCTATGAACACCAACATCTGGACCCCTATGAACACCAACATCTAGACCCTATGAACACCAACATCTAGACCCTATGGACACCAACATCTAGACCCTATGAACACCAACATCTAGACCCTATGAACACCAACATCTAGACCCTATGGACACCAACATCTAGACCCTATGAACACCAACATCTAGACCCCTATGAACACCAACATCTAGACCCTATGAACACCAACATCTAGACCCCTATGGACACCAACATCTAGACCCCTATAAACACCAACATCTAGACCCCTATGAACACCAACATCTAGACCCTATGAACACCAACATCTAGACCCTATGAACACCAACATCTAGACCCCTATGAACACCAACATCTGGACCCTATGAACACCAACATCTAGACCCCTATGAACACCAACATCTAGACCCCTATGAACACCAACATCTAGACCCCTATGAACACCAACATCTGGACCCTATGAACACCAACATCTAGACCCTATGAACACCAACATCTAGACCCCTATGAACACCAACATCTAGACCCCTATGAACACCAACATCTCGACCCCTATGAACACCAACATCTCGACCCCTATGAACACCAACATCTAGACCCCTATGAACACCAACATCTAGACCCCTATGAACACCAACATCTAGACCCTATAAACACCAACATCTAGACCCTATAAACACCAACATCTAGACCCCTATGAACACCAACATCTACAACCTATGAACACCAACATCTAGACCCCTATGAACACCAACATCTACAACCTATGAACACCAACATCTAGACCCCTATGAACACCAACATCTAGACCCTATGAACACCAACATCTAGACCCCTATGAACACCAACATCTAGACCCCTATGAACACTAACATCTAGACCCCTATGAACACCAACATCTAGACCCTATGAACACCAACATCTAGACCCTATGAACACCAACATCTAGACCCCTATGGACACCAACATCTAGACCCTATGAACACCAACATCTCTATGACCCCTATGAACACCAACATCTAGACCCTATGAACACCAACATCTAGACCCCTATGAACACCAACATCTAGACCCCTATGAACACCAACATCTAGACCCTATGACACCAACATCTAGACCCTAGAACACCAACATCTAGACCCTATGAACACCAACATCTAGACCCCTATGAACACCAACATCTAGACCCCTATGGACACCAACATCTAAACCCCTATGAATACCAACATCTAGACCCTATGAACACCAACATCTAGACCCCTATGAACACCAACATCTAGACCCCTATGAACACCAACATCTAGACCCTATGAACACCAACATCTAGACCCCTATGAACAACAACATCTAGACCCCTATGAACACCAACATCTAGACCCTATGAACACCAACATCTAGACCCCTATGAACACCAACATCGAGACCCTTATGGACACCAGGTTCTGGTTCCTACCAATGAGTCCACGTCAACATTTAGTCTAAACAGAATATTTGACAGAACTCGGTTTTGGGACCCAAACAACAAATAATTAACTCGTGACTCGTCTTTGCTTCAGGTGGGACCTACTTCCTGATCAGTCGGAGTCTCGGCCCGGAGCTCGGAGGCTCCATCGGTCTGATCTTCGCCTTCGCCAACGCCGTTGCCGTGGCGATGCACACTGTGGGCTTCGCTGAGACGGTTACCGACCTCATGAGCGTGAGAAACCTTAACTTTCAGACTATGAATGTCTCCTTGAAGTCCATAGAGGGGGGTCCACATGGATCAGAACCTCATCAGTCCAGCAGATAGACACATGACATGTAGGAGGAACAACACACTGGAGTTCTGGTAGAACCTGGACCCAGATCAGTTTACATCCATCCAGGAGTCTCAGTCTGAACATCTGGTTTAGTTTATTTCCTCTAGAACCAGCTGTGAGCATCAGTATTATGGGATGATTTAAACTGTTGAACTTCCTCCTCAGGAGCACGGAGCCGTCATGGTGGACAGGATCAACGACATCCGCATCATCGGCGTCGTCACGGTAACATGTCTGCTGGGCATCTCCATGGCGGGAATGGCCTGGGAGTCGAAGGTTGGCCCTTTTCAGACTTTCAGCAGTCGTTAAATCGCAGATGAAAGATCAGTCGTGTTGCCAAAGCGTGAGGCCAGCTAGCTCCTGTTAGCGTCACAACCGTTAGCAAAGAAAACCAGCTGGACGTAAAGGAGAGCAGCTGGAACAGTGACGTGCTGCTGAAAAACAGGCAGAAAATATTCAGAAAAAGTTAAAAAATATCTCACAAATATTAAACAAAAATAATCATCATCATGTCTCCAGATATAACATGTCCCAAACGTTTTAATAACGGGGAAAAAAATCAATAAAATGCACCAAAAATGTCAATAAAGGGTCTCAAAATTTGGAAAAAAGCTCCAAATGTCAGGAAAACATCAAACTTGTCACATATGGAAGAAAGGTTTTAAAAAATATATAAAAAGCATGAAAAATATCAGCAAAGTGCTTCAAAGATGTGAATGAAAACGCATCAATAAAATGAGCTGAAGCATTCTATTAATATTTATAGCAGGTAAATCATAAACGTTAAAAGTCTCCTCACTTCTTCTGAATTTGCTGAAGAATCTCAGTAAAATGAAATATTTTCCTACTTAATTGATGAATTATTGTCCAAAGTGTTGAAAATGTGGGTCAGAGTTTAGTCAGACGTCTTGATCTTCAGTTTTTTGGTCACACAGGAGGAAAGAAACCAGAAATACTCCAACTGAAGGAGCTGAAATCAGAGAATCTCGAGTTCTTATCCTTAAAGATCGACTGAATCATCGATGGTGAAGTTAACTCTGGTGATCATGTTGTCATCATGACTGTTAGAGTCAGGAGTCTGTCTGCCGTCCCTCCACAGGCCCAGGTCCTCTTCTTCCTCGTCATCATGGTGTCGTTCGCCAACTACATCGTCGGAACCGTCATCCCAGCTTCGCCCGACAAACAGTCCAAAGGCTTCTTCAGCTACCGAGGTCACGAACCCTCCTCAGATCCTTTCAGAGCCTCCTCCCGGCCTCGTCTCGGCGTCCTCACTGAAGACTGATGGTTCTCTTTCACCTCCAACAGCCGACATCTTCGCCGCCAACTTCGTCCCCGGCTGGAGAGGACCTGAGGGCAGCTTCTTCGGGATGTTCTCCATCTTCTTCCCCTCGGCCACCGGGATCCTGGCAGGAGCCAACATCTCCGGAGACCTGAAGGTGGGTCGCTGAGTGGCTTCAGGGGGTTTTCAGAAAACTAAGACCTCAAGAACCCACTGAAATACCTTAAAATCTTCTTGAAAGACCTCCTTAAAGACCTGGAAAACCTCTAAATCCTTAATACAACCCTAAAAACCCTAAAATATGTCCTTAAATATCTCAAAAACCTCCTTGTACACCTCAAAACATCAAATATCTCCTCGAATGTCTTGAATTATTCTCTGAAATCATCAACAACCTCCTTAAGGACCTTAAAAATCTATTTAGAGACTTCAAAAACCTCCATTAAGACCTCAAGAACCCCCTGAAAGACTTCTAAAATCTTCCTAAAGACCTTAAAAACCTACTTAAGGACTTCAAAAACCTCAAGAACCTCCTGAAAGACCTTCAAAACTTCTTGAAAAACCTCCTTAAAGACCTTGAAAACCTCTAAATCCCTAATAAAACCCTCAAAAACTTCCTTAAAGACCAAAAATATGTCCTAAAATATCTCAAAAACCTCACTGAAGTTCTCAAAACCTCAAATTTCTCCTTGAATGCCTTGAATAATTCATTGAAGTCATCAACAACTTCCATAAAGACGGTAAAAACCTACTTAAAGACTTCAGAAACATCCCTTAAGACCTCAAGAACCTACTGAAAGACCTTGAAAACTTCTTGAAAGATCTCCTTAAAGACCTGGAAAACCTATAAATCCTTAATAAAACCCTCAAAAACCTAAAATATCTCCTTAAATTTCTCAGAAACCTCCTTGGAGACCTCAAAACCTCAAATATCTCCTTGAATGTCTTGAATAATTCAATCAAAGTTAGCAACAATTTCCTTAAAGACCATAAAAACCTATTTAAAGACTCCAAAAACTTTTGTTAAGACCTCAAGAACCTCCTGAAAGACCTTGAAAACTTCTTGAAAGACCTCCATAAAGACCTTGAAAACCTTTAAATTCCTACTAAAATTCTCAAAAACCTCCTTGAAGACCTCAAATATGTCCTTAAATATCTCAAAAACCTCACTGAAGTTATCAAAACCTCAAATTTCTCCTTGAATGCCTTGAATAATTCATTGAAGTCATCAACAACGTCCATAAAGACGGTAAAAACCTACTTAAAGACTTCAGAAACATCCCTTAAGACCTCAAGAACCTACTGAAAGACCTTGAAAACTTCTTGAAAGATCTCCTTAAAGACCTGGAAAACCTATAAATCCTTAATAAAACCCTCAAAAACCTAAAATATCTCCTTAAATTTCTCAGAAACCTCCTTGAAGACCTCAAAACCTCAAATATCTCCTCGAATGTCTTGAATAATTCATTGAAGTCATCAACAATTTCCTTAAAGACCATAAAAACCTATTTAAAGACTCCAAAAACCTTTGTTAAGACCTCAAGAACCTCCTGAAAGACCTTCAAAACTTCTTGAAAGACCTCCATAAAGACCTTGAAAACCTTTAAATTCCTACTAAAATTCTCAAAACCCTCCTTGAAGACCTGAAATATGTCCTTAACTATCTCAACAACCTCCATTAAGACGGTAAAAACCTATTTAAAGACTTCAAAAACCTCCTGAAAGACCTTGAAAACTTCTTGAAAGATCTCCTTGAGGACCTGGAAAACCTCTAAATCCTTAATAAAACCCTATAAAACCTAAAATATCTCCTTAAATACATCAGAAACCTCCTTGAAGATTAGATTAGATAGATTTAGAGGTTTTTGAAGTCTTTCAGTAGGTTTTTAAGGTCTTTAAGGAGGTTGTTGATGACTTCAGTGAATTATTCAAGACATTCATGGAGATATTTGAGGTTTTGAGGTCTTTCAGGAGGTTTTTCAGATATTTAAGGACATATTTTGGGTCTTTAAGGAGGTTTTTGAGGGTTTTATAAAGGATTTAGAGGTTTTCCAGGTCTTTACGGAGGTCTTTCAAGAAGATTTCAAGATCTTTCAGGAGGTTCTTGAGGTCTTAAGGGAGGTTTTTGAAGTCTTTAAATAGGTTTTTACCGTCTTTATGGAGGTTGTTGAGATATTTAAGGACATATTTCAGGTCTTCAAGGAGGTTTTTGAGAATTTTAGTAGGAATTTAAAAGTTTTCAATGTCTTTATGGAGGTCTTTCAAGAAGTTTTGAAGGTCTTTCAGGAGGTTCTTGAGGTCTTAAGGAAGGTTTTTTGAGATATTGAAGGACATATTTTAGCTCTCTAAGGAGGTTTTTGAGGGTTTTATTAAGGATTTAGAGGTTTTTGAGGTCTTTCAAGAAGTTTTCCAGGTGTTTCAGGAAGTTCTTGAGGTCTTAACAAAGGTTTTTGGAGTGTTTAAGTAGGGTCTTTAAGAGGTTGTTGATGACTTCAATAAGTTATTCAAGACATTCAAGGAGATATTTGAGGTTTTGAGGTCTTCAGGGAGGTTTTTGAGATATTTAAGGACATATTTCAGGTCTTTAAGGAGATTTTTGAGGGTTTTATTAAGGATTTAGAGGTTTTCCAGGTCTTTACGGAGGTCTTTCAAGAAGATTTCAAGGTCTTTCAGGAGGTATTTCAAGAAGATTTCAAGGTCTTTCAGGAGGTTCTTGATGTCTTAAGGGAGGTTTTTGAAGTCTTTAAGTAGGTTTTTACTGTCTTAATGGAGGTTGTTGAGATATTTAAGGACATATTTTAGGTCTTCAAGGAGGTTTTTGAGGATTTTAGTAGGAATTTAAAGGTTTTCAATGTCTTTAAGAAGGTCTTTCAAGAAGTTTTGAAGGTCTTTCAGGAGGTTCTTGAGGACTTAAGGGATGTTTTTGGAGTCTTTAAGTAGGTTTTTAAGGTCTGTAAGAGGTTGTTGATGACATCAGTGAATTATTGAGGACATTAAAGGAGATATTTGAGGTTTTGAGGTCTTCAAGGAGGTTTTTGAGGGTTTTATTAAGGATTTAGAGGTTTTCCAGGTCTTTAAGGAGGTCTTTCAAGAAATTTTTCAGGTCTCTAAGCATCCTTGATGAGAGGTTAACGTCTTCCAGGAACTCGAGCAGGTCCAGAAGCTACGACTGAAACCAGGAGGACGGTCATGTCTCTGTCTTCCTGCACATCCAGACCCATAAATCCGTGTTTTTACGCAGTATTTATGTATTTTTATGTATTTTCATGTAACGTTGGTCTCTCGTCTCGTCTCCTTCCAGGACCCCACGGTCGCGATCCCCAGAGGAACCCTCATGGCCATATTCTGGACCACAGTCTCCTACCTCATCATCTCAGCCACCATCGGTTCTCTGAGCTAAATAAACATTATTATATAAACTGGTATTTTACAGTCAGACATTATAAAAACAAATGAACTGCAGTTTTATAAATACAGGAGCTGAAAGAAAAGAATATTTACCGTTTGTCAGTCCTTAAAATCCACTTTGTCTTTTAAACAATAGAAAATAATATATATTTCTGCTGATTTAAATACAATAAAACAGATTTATTTCAGGGTCAAATGTTGTTTTGAAAAAGGAATTATTATTTTTAAAAAGATGATTGATTTGGTCGTTATTCATCGTTTGTACTGTTTCATTTTAATTAATAGCTTTTTGTAATTTCACTGGATATTATCTGTGATTTAACAAAACTGAAAATTCAATAACAATAACAACAATAATATTAACAATAATAATAGTAATAATAATAACAATAACAACAACAACAACAATAATAATAATAGCAATAATAATAATAGTAATAATAATAATAATAACAACAATAATAATAATAATAGTAATAATAATGATAATAACAAAAATAATAATAATAATAATAACAATAATAATAATAATGATAATAACAATAATAATAGTAATAATAATAACAACAACAACAATAATAATAATAATAATAACAACAATAATAATAATAGTAATAATAATAATAACAATAATAATAATAATAACAATAATAATAATAATGATAATAACAATAATAATAATAATAATAACAACAATAATAATAATAGTAATAATAATAATAACAATAATAATAATAATAATAACACTAAAAATATAGTTTTAACATTATTTATCTTTTTTTTAAATAATAAATAACAATAATATTCTGTAAATTATTGATCATTTTGCTGATTCAAATACAATAAAATAAATTATTAATATTAATTAATTATTATTATGAATTTATGAAAATGCAGGTCTTTGGTGTGGACATTATTTATTTTTACAATCATTATGTAAATTAATATTTTTGTGATATTCAGACAATTTTGTTGAAATTAACAAAAAAAAACATTTTATTTTTATTTTATTCATTTTTATTGTTTTAGCGTTGGTTTATTTGTGGAGCCTGTATGTTCAGGTTTAATTTATTTTATTTTAGTTTTAATCTGTGATTGTTCTGTGTGTTCAGGTTTGCAGCGTGCACTAGATTTGATTTATTTAATTTATTTTATTTTAGTTTTAATCTGTCCTTGTTCTGTGTGTTCAGGTTTTATTTGATTTAATTCCGTTTTAATCTGTGTTTCTGGTTTTCTTCCAGGAGCCTGTGTTCTCAGAGATGCCTCTGGTTCACTAAATGACTCTCTGACTCCGTCCTCTGCTGACTGTGTGGGTCTGTCCTGTCGCTATGGCTGGGATTTCACCGACTGTATGAACAACAACACCTGTTCGTACGGAATCAGCAACTACTACCAGGTAACTCTGTGTTACACCTTCAGTGGAAAGGTGTTGTCTGACTCTGGTTCTATGTGAAACACTGAATTTACTTCTTTATGTAGTATTAAAATGTAAATATAGGGAAAGAAAAAGCACAAAAACTACGTCTCAGGTGCTTCAGAACCTGTTTCTGGGGAGATTTAAACACAATAAAACGCTGGTTATAGAACAGCAGAGAGCTTCAGTGTCATGATGATCACCAGTGGAGCCCTGATGTTAGTCCAGAGATCATTATTTTATCCACTTTTAAATCACAACCATGAGGCCCTAAACTACTCAAAACATGTATAATTTGGCACGCCCATCAGACCTGGAGAAACACTTAATATTCTGGGGGAAATACACATGTGAATGGCAAAATGACTCAACAGCGCCCCCTAGAACATTTATAAAAAAGGGTTTAGATTCAGTTAGTTTCACTTAGAGCTGCGAAAGTCGGTACACATATGTGTCACGACAAGACGCACAAAAAAGCCTCAAGAACCCATACCCACAATGCAACAGGAAGTCCGCCATTTTGAATTTACTGTCAGATTTTTGGAGATTTTAGCTCAAATTTTCACATTTTCTAGAGTGACCTCGTCCTAGGGAGGAACTCCTACAGATCTCAAATTTGGCCAGCATGTACTTGAGGTGGTGGTGATGAACAGTTATTAAAATGTTCCACTAAACTATGAGGGTGTGGCTGTGGCGCCCCACAACGTATTGGCGTTTCACCATGACAGAAACAGGAAGTGATGTATAACTAGCCTGTACATGCTCCAATCAGCCTCAAACTTCACAGGTGTGATCAGAGTCCAGGACTCATAACAGCCACATGACCATATAAGGACAGCTCAGTCACATGACCATATAAGGATAGCTCAGTCACACGACCATATAAGGATAGCTCAGTCACATGACCATATAAGGATAGCTCAGTCACATGACCATATAAGGATGGCTCAGTCACATGACCATATAAGGATGGCTCAGTCACATGACCATATAAGGATAGCTCAGTCACATGACCATATAAGGATGGCTCAGTCACATGACCATATAAGGATAGCTCAGTCACATGACCATATAAGGATAGCTCAGTCACATGACCATATAAGGATGGCTCAGTCACATGACCATATAAGGATGGCTCAGTCACATGACCATATAAGGATAGCTCAGTCACATGACCATATAAGGATGGCTCAGTCACATGACCATATAAGGATAGCTCAGTCACATGACCATATAAGGACAGCTCAGTCACATGACCATATAAGGATGGCTCAGTCACATGACCATATAAGGATGGCTCAGTCACATGACCATATAAGGATAGCTCAGTCACATGACCATATAAGGATGGCTCAGTCACATGACCATATAAGGATGGCTCAGTCACATGACCATATAAGGATAGCTCAGTCACATGACCATATAAGGACAGCTCAGTCACATGACCATATAAGGATAGCTCAGTCACATGACCATATAAGGATGGCTCAGTCACATGACCATATAAGGATAGCTCAGTCACATGACCATATAAGGACAGCTCAGTCACATGCCTGTTCTGATGGTCGCCATTATGCCATGAAACAGGAAGTGATGTCTAACTAGCCTGGATGTGCTCCAATCAGCCTCAAACTTCACATGCATGATCAAAGTCCTGCCCTGATGACATCCATATGGTGACATCCAGCCTCAGTCACAGCCCAGCATGAAGCGAGGACCCGTCCAACGCTGCTCACAGCTTTAATTTTAACTATAATAACAATGATTCAACATGGACATCAGGTACTTCTTGGTGCCACTTGGGGGCGACGAAGCTTCAGACTCTTTGTCTGAGGAGCTCTTTGACTTTTCTTCCTCTTCTGTGTTTATTAGTTAAACGGTTTTCTGTTGAGGGTTTAGCCTGACGAGAATCTAACAGCAGGTTTCTGTGTTCAGACGATGAGTCTGGTTTC
This sequence comes from Dascyllus trimaculatus, assembly GCA_024666655.1. Taxonomy (NCBI): domain Eukaryota; kingdom Metazoa; phylum Chordata; class Actinopteri; family Pomacentridae; genus Dascyllus; species Dascyllus trimaculatus. Next base: position 15,931 of record JAMOIN010001913.1, read on the forward strand.
CGGCTTCGCTCCTTTAATAACTGCTGGGATCTTCGGGGCGACTTTGTCCTCAGCGTTGGCCTGTTTGGTGTCGGCGCCTAAAGTCTTCCAGGTTCATGAACGTACATCTAACATGAAGTCTTCTACCTTGACTCTTAGTGTTCTGTGTTCACTTCATTTTACTGCCTGGTGTTTTCTCTCTTTCAGTGTCTGTGTCAGGACAAACTTTATCCTCTCATCGGCTTCTTCGGTAAAGGGTACGGTAAAAACCAGGAGCCAATCAGAGGCTACCTGCTGACTTACATCATCGCCATCTGCTTCGTCCTCATTGGTGAGAATCTAAAGAGGAACTCTGAGCTCTGAGCTGCAGCTTCAAGACAGCGTTGACATGACGTTAAATTCATCTGCGTGTCTTTAAACTTTAAAGTTCAGGATTTTTCTGATCAAATTACAGTGTCGTGAAAAAGTATTTGCCCCTCCTGTCTCAAACTATCTTTTTTTTTTACATATTTTCCCCACTTTAATGTTTTTAAATTATAATTTAGTTTATTAAGGAAAAAACTATTCAAAGCTACCTTGTCCTGTGTAGAAAAGTAATTGCCCCCATAGTCATCAGTACAATGGGTGGGCCAAACTGTTATCAGGTTTGGGGGTAACTACTTTTCTGCAATGGGTGGCCCAACCAATTATCATGTCAATGGGGGCAATTACTTTTCTACAATGGGTAGCCCAACCAGTTATTAGGTTTAGGGGGCAATTACTTTCCTGCAAAGGGTTGTCCACACGCTGATGGTGGCCTAAACTGTTATTAGGTCTAGGGGGCAATTACTTTCCTGCAATGGGTGGCCCACACACTGAGGGAGGCCCAACCAGTTATTAGGTCTAGGGGGCAATTACTTTTCTTGCAGAATTGTTTTAATTCAGCAGCACTGGAGGGTTTTCGAGCACAAACTCAGCTTTCCAAAAGATGTGATTAGCCACAGTTAATTCATGATTTACAAGGGGGGCAATTACTTTTCACAGACGTTAAAGTCGGGGAAATATGCAAAAGAATAAGGATTTGACAAGGGGGCAAATAGTTTTTCACAGCACTGTATATTAATTCCATTTTACAGACATCATGTCATTTTTCCATACGTATCAAACGTGTCTATGATGTCACTTCCTTCTCCGACCTCACTTCCTCCAGCTGAGCTGAACACCATCGCTCCCATCATCTCCAACTTCTTCCTCTGCTCTTATGCGCTCATCAACTTCAGCTGCTTCCACGCCTCCATCACCAACTCATCAGGTCAGACGTGATGCACGAGAGGAGTTCCGAGTTATGTTTTAAGTAAACGACCCTTATATTTACCGTATATATGTGTTTATGTGTGCTCAGGTTGGCGTCCGTCCTTCAGGTTCTACAGTAAGTGGTTGTCTCTGCTCGGCGCCGTCTGCTGCGTGGTCATCATGTTCCTGCTGACCTGGTGGGCGGCGCTCATCGCTTTTGGCATCGTCGTGTTTCTTCTGGGATACTCGCTGTACAAGAAGCCAGGTGAGCACTCACACCCTGTAGCGTCCACTAAGACCAGCATCCATCCTGGTGCAGATCCACTGACCCCGCCCTGTGTTTAGCGGTGAACTGGGGCTCCTCGGTCCAGGCCAGCTCCTACAGCTTCGCTCTGAACCAGTGTGTCGGCCTCAACACCGTGGAGGATCACGTCAAGAACTACCGGTCAGTGAGAATCTTCACCGAACTGATTAATATTATTACATGTCGAACACGAAAGACTCACCGAGGTGTCTGCTTTTATTCTGAAGGCCCGTCTGCAGCAGCTCTGTTCTGTTCTGTGTTCCAGACCTCAGTGTTTGGTTCTGACCGGACCCCCCAGCAGTCGACCCGCCCTGGTCGACCTCGTCAACGGTTTCACAAAGAGCCTCAGCCTCATGATGTGTGGAAACGTCGTCACTGTGAGTAAAAACACACCGAACACGCCGAGGGTTTCAGCTGGATTCACTGAAAACAGGAAGTAGAAGATCAAGTCGTGGATCCAGAGTCTGGAATATTAAACAACGAGATCAAATCATCTCTGATCATGGCTGAGTAGAAATGTAAGACCTCTGAAATAGAAATGGCCTTAATTGTGTTTCCATCCATCCAACCATTCATCCAACCATCATCCATCCATCATCCATCCATCCATCCATCCATCCATCCATCCATCCATCCATCCATCCATCATCCATCCATCCATCCATCCATCATCCATCATCCATCCATCCATCATCCATCCATCATCCATCCATCATCCATCCATCCATCCATCCATCATCCATCCATCCATCCTCCATCCATCATCCATCCATCCATCATCCATCCATCCATCATCCATCCATCATCCATCATCCATCATCCATCTATCCATCATCCATCCATCATCCATCCATCATCCATCCATCCATCATCCATCATCCATCATCCATCTATCCATCATCCATCCATCATCCATCCATCCAACCATCCATCCATCCATCATCCATCCATCCATCCATCCATCCATCATCCATTCATCCATCATTCATCCATCATCATCTATCATCCATTCATCCATCATCCATCCAACCATCCATCCATCCATCATCCATCCATCCATCCATCCATCATCCATTCATCCATCATTCATCCATCATCATCTATCATCCATTCATCCATCATCCATCCATCATCCATCCATCATCCATCCATCATCCATCCATCATTCATCCAATCATCCATCCATCCATCCATCATCCATCATCCATCCATCATCCATCCATCCATCATCCATCCATCCATCCATCCATCATCCATCATCCATCCATCATCCATCCATCTATACATCCATCCATCCATCCATCCATCTATACATCCATCATCCATCATGGATGATGATGATGATGGATGGATGATGGATGATGATGATGATGAATGGATGGATGATGGATGATGATGGATGGATGGATGGATGGATGGATGGATGAATGGATGAATGGATGGATGGATGATGGAAGGATGGATGTATGTATAGATGGATGCATCCATCATCCATCCATAATCCATCCATCCATCATCATCCATCATCCATCCATCCATTCATCCATCCATCCATCCATCCATCCATCCATCATCATCCATCATCCATCCATCCATCATCCATCCATCCATCCATCCATCCATCATCATCCATCATCCATCATCCATCATCCATCATCCATCATCCATCCATCCATCATCATCCATCCATCCATCTATACATCCATCCATCCATCCATCCATCCATCATCCATCCATCCATCCATCTATACATCCATCCATCCATCCATCCATCCATCATCCATCCATCCATCCATCTTCTTCCTCTTATCCTGGTCGGGTCGTGGAGGCAGCAGATGAAGCAGCTCATTCCAGACGTTCCTCCCTCCAGCATCTTTCCATCTCTTCCTGGTTGATCCTGAGGCGTTCCCAGGCCAGATGAGATACATAATCCCTCCAGTGGGTTCTGGGTCTACCCCGGGGTCTCCTCCCAGGTGGATCAGAAAACCTCCAAAGGAAGTCTCCCTGGAGGCATCTGGATCAGACGTCCAAACCACCTCAACTGATGAAGCCACCAGCACCACAGCGAAAAGACATGAAGATCTCAGAAATGACTTCACACCTGAATCTAACATTTCCTTACCTTTTTAAATGTCCAGTTTATGACCAAACAGTTTCCAGGTTCTGATCCAGGCTGGTGCAGCAGGAGAACCTGGATGTGAAGTGTTTTTCCATGTGTGTGTTTCAGGTCCGTCAGGCGGCTTCGTCTCCATCACGGCTGCAGGAAGCTAACAGCAGCCGCCACGTCTCCTGGTTGAACCGAAGGAAGGTCAAGTCTTTCTACAGAGGAGTCGCAGCTGCAGACCTGAGATCAGGAGTCAACATGCTGCTGCAGGTCTGGAGCTCTAAAGATCAGGGTGATGTTCCCTGGTGGTGGCAGGGATTAGACCCACTGGTGTTTAGGAGCAGCTAGACTCCCACAGTATGGTAGATTTAAACGTCAGCTGGTTCTAGGGAGGTCACAGGAAGAGTTCTCTCAATGTGGAACCGCTTCATACCATCTGGTGATGTTTCTTCTTCTTCTTCTCCTCCTTCCTGTCATGGTGTCACCTCCTGTCCACCAGGGGGCAGGTCTGGGCCGCATGAAGCCCAACGTTCTGCTGATTGGCTTCAAGACCGACTGGCGCAGCGACTCACCTGAAGCTGCTCACGACTACATCGGAATCCTGCAGTGAGTCCAGCGGAAGTTCAACATTTACTGCAGCAGAAATTCAAGAGTTGACATTAAAACAGTAAAAAAGCAAAGCCTTGTTGTATAAACTGCAACCCTGGACGGACCAAAGGTGTTTCTGTCCATTAATAGTCATCATCTGTGTTCCAGTGATGCATTCGACCTGCAGTTCGGTGTTTGTGTCCTCAGAATGAGAGAAGGATTAGACGTTTCCCATCCACCTCAATCACACGGTGAGATTTGATTTATATCGGAGGAGGAGCAACAACTAAAGGGTCGGTTATTTCACATCATCAGTAAACCTGTCAAAGACTGTTGAAGACAACATGGAGCTTTTCCAAGATGACTTTCTACTTCCTCTACTTCTTCTTCCCTTCCTTCTTAGTTATGTTTCCATCCATCCATCCATCATCCATCATCCACCCATCATCCACCCATCATCCATCCATCATCCATCCATCATCCATTATCCATCCATCATCCACCCATCATCCATCCATCCATCCATCTATCCATCTATACATACATACATACATACATCCATCATCCATCCATCCATCCATCCATCTATACATACATACATACATACATACATCCATCATCCATCCATCATTCATCCATCCATCCATCCATCTATACATACATACATACATACATACATACATACATACATCCATCATCCATCCATCCATCTATCCATCTATACATACATACATACATACATCATCCATCCATCCATCCATCCATCCATCCATCTATCCATCTATACATACATACATCCATCATCCATCCATCCATCCATCCATCTATCCATCTATACATACATACATCCATCCATCATCCATCCATCCATTCATCCATCATCCATCCATCCATCCATCCACCATCCATCCATCTATCTATCCATCTATACATACATACATCCACCATCCATCCATCTATCTATCCATCTATACATACATACATCCAACATCCATCCATCATCCATCCATCCATCCATCTATCCATCTATACATACATACATCCATCCATCCATCCATCATCCATCCATCCATCCATCTATCCATCTATACATACATACATACATCCATCATCCATCCATCCATCCATCCATCCATCCATCCATCCATCCATCATCCATCCATCCATCCATCCATCATCCATCCATCCATCCATCCATCCATCCATCCATCCATCCATCCATCATCCATCCATCCATCCATCCATCCATCCATCCATCCATCCATCCATCCATCCATCCATCCATCCATCCATCATCCATCCATCCATCCATCCATCCATCCATCCATCCATCCATCATCCATCCATCCATCCATCCATCCATCCATCCATCCATCATCCATCCATCATCCATCCATCCATCATCCATCCCTCCATAATCCATCCATAATCCATCCATCATCCATCCATCATCCATCCATCCATCATCCATCCATCCATCCATCCATCCATCCATCCATCATCCATCCATCCATCTATCCATCTATACATTCATCCATCCATCATCCATCCATCCATCCATCCATCCATCCATCCATTCATCCATCCATCCATCCATCATCCATCCATCCATCCATCCATCATCCATCCATCATCCATCCATCTATACATACATCCATCCATCATCCATCCATCATCCATCATCCATCCATCCATCATCCATCCATCCATCATCCATCCATCCATCCATCCATCCATCCATCCATCCATCCATCCATCCATCCATCATCTATCCATCCATCCATCCATCATCCATCCATCATCCATCCATCCATCCATCCTCATCCATCCATCCATCCATCATCCATCCATCATCCATCCATCCATCATCCATCCATCCATCCATCCATCCATCATCCATCCATCATCCATCCATCCATCATCCATCCATCCATCCATCCATCCATCCATCCATCCATCCATCCATCCATCCATCATCCATCCATCCATCCATCCATCATCCATCCATCATCCATCCATCCATCCATCCATCCATCCATCATCCATCCATCATCCATCCATCCATCATCCATCCATCCATCCATCATCCATCGTGGACACATTTTCTAGTCCTCTTTGACTTGAAAATGTGTCCAGATTGACTCTTAATTTGTTCAAAATGACTTTAAAATATCTCAGAATTGTCCAAAAGGACTCAAAATTTGTCTATAGTGACTCATATTTTTCCAAAAGTTGCTCTGAGTTGTGAAAATGACTCAGACTTGCCCTCTGCGACTGCTGCAGGTGCCGCTGTGTTTGACCAGGTGCATGCTGGGAAGTGTAGTCCACACTAATCCATCACTGTCTTTCAGTGAATCCAGGTTTCGACGGAGGCCCAGACACCGTGAACACCACCTCTGCTCCGTCCTGCATCCAGACCAGCATCGCATGTATGTAACAGACACCAGGGCGCAGAAATAAAACAGCCTGAGGGGATGAATCTGTAAACAAATCAGGTTTCTGTGTTTTCAGCTTCGATCTGTGTCGAACCGGAGCCTCAGCTGAGTTCAGTGTTCCAGAAGAAACAAGGGAAGAAGACCATCGATGTCTACTGGCTGTCTGATGACGGAGGTCTGCTCCTGGTTCCCTCGTCTCCTACTGTTATTACTATTATCTCCTATCATCCTCAGGGTCTCCATCTACTCTGCTGTACCTCCCTGCAGGCCTGACCCTGCTGCTGCCCTACCTGCTGACCAGGAGGAGGCGCTGGTCCGGCTGTAAAGTCCGAGTGTTCGTAGGAGGAGAAGCAGAGCGCAAGGAGGAGCAGAGGCAGGAGTAAGAACCTGGTTAATACTGACTCTACTGCAGTGTGGTTCATGAACTACTCTGACTTCTAGGTCAGTAAAAGTCACAACAGAATTAATGACACTGTAAAAAAAACATTAGCTTTGATTTAGTTTTTTTTTCGAGTGCATGAAAACCTTTTCTACAAGGGAGAATTTGTCTCATATAGCAGGAAACAGCAGCTTTCAGCCACAACACAACACCAACATACAGTATGTACATTCACTCACCGGCCACTTTATTAGGGACACCTGTTCAATAGCTAGTCAGCCAATCACACGGCAGCAACTAAACACATGTAGACGTGGTCAAGACGACCTGCTGGAGGTCAAACCGAGCATCAGAATGGAGAAGAAAGGAGGTTTAAGGGGCTCTGAATGTGGCATGGTTGTTGGTCTGTGGGATTTCCACCACAACAACCATCTCCAGGGTCTACAGAGGACGGTCCGAGGTCAGAGGAGGATGGGCAGACTGGTTGGAGATGATAGAAAGGCAGCAGGAACCCAACCAAGGAATGCAGAACACCATCTCTGGACCACAACAACCTTGGAGAAGATGGAGCAGAAGACCACACCGGGGGCCACTCCTGTCAGCTAAGACCAGGAAACTGAGGCTACGATTCACACAGGTTCACCACAACTGGACAGTAGAAGATGGAGAAACGCTGCCTGGTCTGATGAGTCTCCATTTCAGCTGAACATTCAGATGGTAGGTCAGAACAACATGAAAGCATGGATCCATCCTGCCTTGGATCAACGGTTCAGGCTGCTGCTGGTGGTCTAATGGTGTGGGGGGTGTTTTCTTAGTACCAACTGGTTTAAACTCCACAGCCTACCTGAGTGTTGCTGCTGACCATGTCCATCCCTTTATGACCACAGTGGACCATCTTCTGATGCTACTTCCAGCAGGATGATGCTCCATGTCTCAAAGCTCAGATCGTCTCCAACTGGTTTCTAGAACATGACGATGAGTTCTCTGGACTCCAACGGCCTCCACAGTCACCAGATCTCAGTCCAGTAGAGCTCCTTTGGGATGTGGTGGAACGGGAGGTCGGCATCATGGATGTGTGATGCTGTCATGTCAACATGGACCAGAACCTCTGAGGAACGTCTCCAACACCTTGTTTAAAGGACGCCACAAAGGATTAGGGCAGTCCTGAAGGCAAACCAACCTTTTACATAGTGTTACCAGAGTCCTGCACTCTGAAGTGACAATAATCTGTGAGCAGGTATGTTGAGCCTAAAGTCGGCCTTCAGTTTCACAAAGACGGCTCTCGAAAATGTCTTAAATTTGTCCGAACAGATTCACAATTTGTCCAAAACGACTCAGAAGGTTCCAGAAAAAAATGCATTAAACATGTAACGTTCAAAAACTGTAAAAGCAGTGAAATAACGGCACTAACCTGTAAAATAACGACCTTTTTGCTGCTTTAAATCCAGTAAAAACATGTTGTACAAGGAGACAGGGTTTTGATGAGGACATTATTGACAGTTTTTAGCAGTTAACATGTAAATTTACACTTTATTTACTAGATATGGTCTGTAATTAACAAAGCGAGGCCTCTGGAAGGGTCCATTGTGTTTAAATATCCTGGTAAAAATGTCTGTCCTGTCTTCAGAGTTCTGGCTCTGATCAAAAAGTTCCGTCTGGGTTTCCACGACGTCGAAGTTCTTCCTGACATCTACCAGCGTCCTCAGCCTGGACAGTGAGTCTCTGCAGTGAAGTCTGATGTTTGACTGTTAGCCGAGGTTAGATTCATTCCTCAGGTTAATCCGGAGCAGCAGTAACATGTCAGAATGCACGTTTAAATCAGATTACCTCGAAACAAGTCTAGAACTGAGTGTTTTTAATCTTTGATGATGAAAAATAAGATTTAATCAGCCTGAAACAAGACGTAGCTTCTATGTCTTCCTCTATCTAAGACTTTCTGTGGCTGTGAAGTGAACCTGACCTTGTTCAAAACGACCACTTCCTCCCGCATTAACTGTGTTTGCTCAGCGTCCACCAGTTCGAGGAGCTGATCGGCCCCTTCAGGAGGGATTCGAACCCCAAACAGGAGCCCGACTCGGGGCCTCAGAGGCAGCAGGAGGAGCCCTGGAGGATCAGCGAGCAGGACGTGGAGAGGAACAAGGCAAAGGTCCGACACCAACCCGCTCACAGGGGTTTAAAATAAAACAGAGCTCCCTCTTTATCCTGTGTTTGTAAAACCTCCGTGTGGCCTCAGTCTCTCCGTCAGGTCCGACTGAACGAGGTTCTGCAGGATTATTCCAGAGACGCTGCTCTGATCGTCATGTGAGACAAACTTTTCATTTAATATTTCAATGCAGCTACACTCAGAGGTGACTGGATCCACTTGTCTGATATTACAGATTCTGAATCGATGACATGATGAGAAATAACAGAGAAAAGCTCATGTTTTTATCTTTAATAGTTTGAGGTAAACCTGCTGAGAGTGAGCAGTATTTAAAAATAATTATCCCAGGAAGAATCTAATATGTAAAGCTAAAACTGCACAAATATCTCTATAAATATCAAAGTGACTTGTAGTTAAAGTTATTGTTTATAATATATAATTATGGCTGATACGACGAAGAAACTCATGTTTTAACGTGGGCATATTTTTAATTTTTATATTTCAGCTCATCCATAACATTACATTGGTCAGGTTATTCTCCATACGAAGACTTAATGTGTGTAATAACAGGGTAAAGTAGTGGTTTGTGTGATTTTTGTAGGGTTTGAATTCATGAAATCAGGATCTCAACCTTATGTCTGTGAAGATTCTCAGTCATCCAGATGTCGTCTTCATGACCCCGCCCACCACACACACACACACACACACTCACACACAAACACACACTGGTCTGTCTTTGTGAGGAACCCAATGACTTTAACCTGATTCCAACCTGAACCCTGGAACCAAATCTGGTCCCGTCCCCACTCGACAGTCGCGTCCCCACATGGTGGCCCTGTCCCCACATGACGGTCCTGTCCCCACATGGAGGTTGCATCCCTACATGCCGGTCCTTTCCCCATATGGCAGTCGTATCCCCACATGGCGGTACTGTCCCCACATGACAGTCCTGTCCCCACATGACGGTCCTGTCCCCACATGGTGGTCCTGTCCCCACATGGCGGTTGCATCCCTACATGGCGATCGCTTCCCCGCATGCAGATCGAGTCCCCACATGATGGTTTGCATCCCCACATGGCGGTCCTGTCCCCACATGGTGTTCGCGTCCCTACATGGCGGTCGCATCCCCCATATGGCGGTATTGTCCCCACATGGCATTCATGTCCCCACATGGCGGTCCTTTCCCCATATGGCAGTCGTATCCCCACATGGAGGTCCTGTCCCCACATGGTGTTCACGTCCCTACATGGTGGTCGCATCCCCACATGGCGGTACTGTCCCCACATGGCATTCACGTCCCCACATGGCGGTCGCATCCCCACATGGCAGTCGTGTCCCCACATGCAGATCGAGTCCCCACATGGCATTCACGTCCCCACATGGCAGTCGTATCCCCACATGGCGGTCGCGTCCCCACATAGCAGTCGCGTCCCCACATGGCAGTTGCGTCTCCACATGGTGGTTGCGTCCCCACATGGCGGTCACGTCCCCACATGGCGGTCATGTCCCCCACATGGCGGTCATGTCCCCCACATGGCGGTCATGTCCCCCACATGGCGGTCCTTTCCCCACATGGCGGTCACGTCCCCACATGGCGGTCATGTCCCCCACATGGCGGTCATGTCCCCCACATGGCGGTCATGTCCCCCACATGGCGGTCCTTTCCCCACATGCAGATCGTGTCCCCACATTGCAGTCATGTCCATACAAATACAGATAGACATGAACACACTCATTCCTGTGGTGTTTGAACTCGTTTTTTATCTGGACTTGTTTGAGTTTATTGAAGACGTTTCACCTCTTGGGTGAAAACGTGTTTGATAAACTCAAGCAAGTCCAGATGCTACGATTGAAACTATGAGGATAGTGATCTTTCAACTTGGTTTAAAACCAAATAACACAACAATCTGAGTTTAAATCTTAAACCATTTCTCTAAATCTGTAAATCCTTAGATCAGCTGTTGGAATCAGGCCCTTTTAATGAACCTGCTATCATCTGAAACCTTAACGCCTCATTCATCCTCCACTGTGTCTCCGGGCAGCACCATGCCGGTGGGGAGGACAGGTGTGTGTCCCAGCATGCTCTACCTGGCCTGGCTCGACTTCCTGTCACGTGACCTGAGGCCTCCCGTCCTATTGGTCCGAGGAAACCAGGAAAACGTTCTGACCTTCTACTGCCAGTAAAGCGTCTCCACGAGTCTGAACTCCTTCCAGAGCCGCAATACTTTCTGTTAATCGGACAGCAGTTTAACGCGTCGGCTTCATTTCACTGTTTTTAGGAAGTTTAGAACTCTTTCCTCTGAGTTTATTAATAATGCAGCAGTTCTTCAGGTTGTGATTTGAGGAAGGATTTTTCCACATTTCAGCTCCAATATTATATTAAATAATATATTAAAGGTCGTCTGACAGTTTTTACTAATTAACGTAGAATCTTAAAGATTTACACATTTTTTGAAAAACTGCTAAAATGATCCTCTAGGGAGTCGATTTTATTGAACGTAAAGAGAATTTTTTAGAATCTTTATGACAGATAATTAATAAACAGTGTGCCTCACGTTTAAATATCAGTCCAAGTTCATTTTGACCTGTGTTATTTTACATGTCTGAGTCTATCATGTCTCTATGAGTCATTTTAACTTCTAACAATGAGCAAAAAAATCAAACTGATCAAATGTTTTGCAGATATAGTGATATGAGCCACAGTTTTACCAGGAATAGTACGTTCTGTATTTCTCTTTCCACCAAAACAAATATGAAAATGATGATGTGGTTTGTTTTCTTTTGTCTACAGCGTCGTAATGCTTCATTATAATATATAATTTACATTTTAGCTTCATTAAATGATATTTCACTCAGGCATACTGACATTTGTAGTGATGTTTTGATTAATTATTCAGCCGATGTTGCTCTCTGCATCTCTGTTTTAGAGATTCAGAGAAACAAGGTTTTGCACTAAACAGTTTGATCAGTTCAAACAGCTTTAATTGGAAATATATCAGGTTGAAATAAACGCTTCTTTTTTCTCTAATGAAATATGATTAACTGCATCAGCTGGCGAAGACGTTTCTTCTTTCTGTGTACAAGTCTGTCTTGAATTGTTGATTGATTATGTGTGTTAAAAAATGCAGAATAAACATAAAGCTGATTTAATTTGCTGTATTTTTTGTGATTCTGTGTTGTCTTGTACATTTACCAGTTCTGTCTCAGTAGAATGTGTTTAGACTGTGACACCTGATGGATGTCAAACTTGTCCGGTTGCAGTTTTTAAAAAGTGTTTTTCAATATAGACAATATCATAGTATATTATTATCAGTGCAGACTGTTTAACAGAGTTCTAAGTGTAATCTTAATATGGTTTTTATTTTATCCTTTATTTTCTTGTGTGCAGCTTTTTTTATTTCAAAATTTCTGCTTGAATATAAAAAAATTCTTAAATGCACTGATCAGTAGATTCCTCTGAGCTCGTGTTAAAGTGAGTTTCCAGCTGATGTAATGTCAACAGAAAGCTTTTACTGCGAAAAGCTCCGGTCAGAGAGGGGAGGAACAAGACAGGAGCCCTCACTCTGTCAACAATTTCAGCCACAGAAAACTAGCTGACTAACAATACAACAATAGTTTTTCTCTTATTAATCTAATTTTACTTTGACAGATGAAAAGTTTTACAGACAAAATTGAGCAAAAACATATTCATGTTTTTATTTTCTCACAAAACATAAAACTCACTTAAATCAATGAATATTTTCACAGGTGTCAATTTCAGAGGTCACATGTTAAAGTTCCCCAAATACAAGCTGACAAACGAGTAAATCCAGACTCAGGATTGACCTTTAACAATATTACACTAATAATAAAGAACATTATTTATAGAAATGTTGATCTGAGATGATTTACACTCTAATAAATGCTACAGACACTATGCATCTCTCCTCATAAGAACTGATTTAGAGGAAATATATAAATGATATATAATGATAACGACACTGACACAGCATTAAGGATGGTGTCATTAAAAAATACAAAGAATTTACAATTTTGAGTAAGAAGTAAGATTTATTTTACCGAAGGTGTGAAAACGGCATCAGAGTGAGCTCCGTGTACAACCTGCGATCTTTGATGTGTTGTTACTCACTGCGCATGCTCGCTGAGGCGAGATTTAGCGAGCCTCCACGTCTGAGCACGAGCCTCCGGCAGCCAATCAGGAGCGGCCACAGTGTTTGGAAACAACCGTGAAAGTCCCGGATGTTGTTCCGTCGGTCCGTCACTCGGTGAGCAGCAGCGGGGAGACACTTCCAGAGAGCCGGACACAAGTTTACCCGAGGACCGGAGCACCGGAGCCGCTTCTCCCCGAGTCTTCTCACACACTCAGCCGCTTTTACTTCGTCCTGCCGGGCCTGAATCCAGAGATTACACGGAACCATCCGCTCTGTGAACATGGATGCGGGAGATTCTCAAAGACAGACGACGAGTCTTCTGGTCAAAACACCGAACCAGGCTCAGGAGGACCGGACGGTGGACGGAGTCTGCCTCGACTGGACCGTCAGAGAGCTGAAAACACATCTGTCCGCCGTGTATCCGACCAAGCCGGTGAGTTTTACCGGGAACACAAGTTAGCAGCTTAGCTTAGTTAGCTTCAGGCTATGTGGAGGAATGTGGTGACAGCTGCTAACAGCTGCTAACAGCTGGCAGCCATTTCTCTGGTTCTGATGGTTTTCTGTTGGTGTTTTTACCCCAAACCTGCTCAGCTGATAGAAGAGACACTGTGGGTCCAAACTGGGGTTATTTTATTATTTGATTTCCCTTAAAACAACCTGAATATAACAAACAAGGGATAAACTGTCTACAGCAAGTTTCAAGTTAAAGGAAAGTGAAAGACAAAACTACATCTACAGCATTATGCGTGTTATGTCACTTTAAATAGTCTGAATATTATTGATATAAAGGTTAAACTGTCCCCAACATGTCTGAATGTAAAGGAAAGTGACAAAACTGCATGTACAGTAGTTTTTGTGTAAGTTATGTTTTATTGTGTCCCTTAAAACCACCTGAATTTAACAGCTATAAAGGCTAAACTGTCTCCAACATGGGTTAACTTAAGGGACAGTGACAGATTTCATGTTATTTATCTATTTCTAATGTATAAAGGCTCATTCCAGTGTTCCTGTTAAAACCGTATAAGTGTTACGTCAGCTAAACTGAGGTGGAAGTGAGAAGCAAGTCTACTTCTACAGTAGTTTGTGTGTCATTTCCCCTAAAACAGGCTAAATATTACAGCTAGTTTGGCTAAACGGCCTCCAACATGTCTCAGCTTAAAGGAAGTGATGGACTTGTCTGCGTCTACAATACTTTAATAATGCTGTGTATGTATTTTTATAGTGTTGGTGGCCGTTTAAATGTTTATTTCCCTTTAAATAGTCTGAATATAAATGTGACAAAGGCTAAACTGTCTCTAACATGTGTTAACTTACAGCAAAACTAACAGACACGTCGACATCTACAGTAATGTGCATGTTATGTATGTGTTTCTCTTGTTTATTGATTACTGTTAATCAATAAGCTTTACATATTTTGCAGTGCTCATCCCCAGATGGGTGTTTCCTGGTTTCTTTCCTCCTCTATGACAGTAAACTGAATGACTTTGGACAAAACAAGACATTTGAAGAAACTCTGACCCACGTTTTTCACCATTTTTCACCATTTTCTGAGATTTTAGGGACCAAACAGCTGATCGATTCCTCCAGAAAATAACCACTAAGCAAACAAATGATGCACACAACTGACGATTTATAAGAAATTATACAACAAGTGTGTCCTAAAGCTGCTTCCTGCTGGTTCCTCTTTAAAAACACTTTAAATCTGAGGCTCCAGGTTTGATCCACTTTCAGTTTTGCTGCTGCAGATTCATGTTGATCCTCTGAAAAGGAAAGTGAGGCTTCACATGCGACTCCTGTGTGTTGTGTAAACCTCATCCTCAGGTGTGTCCAGGTGACGTGTTCAGTTCACAGGGAGCTGCACTAACCTGCCTTGTAAAAACCAGATCACTGGAGGATTTTTTAATCCCAACACAAAGCCTGGATCAGGATTGTTAAGGCGTTAAACAAATACTTCAGATTCTTCAGCTCCGCTTCAGGCTGCAGATGAACGGAGGAGGATCTGTGCTTCACTGAGATCAGGGAGGAGTTCAGTCGTAAAGTTCACAGAGGAGGTTTGGTCGGACAGGAAACAGATGTTTTCTCAGAACAGTTAATGATTCCTGATCACCTCTGTGGGAGTCAGCAGGTGTTTCTGCTGATAAAGGCTGAGCCAGCAGGATTAAAGCACATTTCTCACCTTTAATTCTTAATGTGGAGTTTTACAACATTTATTTATTTATGTTGTAGTTATTAAAGCTGGATATTCAACAAAAACATGAGTAAAGCAGCGTTTAGATCAGGTTTATACTGGACATGTGTGGATGAATAAAGATAAAGTCACCTGAAGGAGGAAAAAGATTCAAGACGTCTATGAAGGTCCTCAGTCCTCCAGGTCATGGTTGTCCTCGTGGTTTCAGATTTAGCATCTGAGCTAGCTTTTAGCAAGCAAGTCTAGATGCTACGATTGAAACCACGAGGACAAGATTCAAGACATCGTTCTGATTAATGACAAGTTAAAATCCTTTTTTTAGAAGCCATTTGATGTTGACACTAAAACATGGACAGTCCTCCTTGGTTCTGTGGTTCTGTGGTGTTATTCATGTGTTTCATGTTTTATTGTAACGTATTCGTCTAAATAAAGGCTGTTTAATGTGTTTATGAAATAAGAGCTCCCTCAGGAAGTTGTTTTTTTTTTTTAATTTAAACTCTTACTTTTACTAGTTTAAGTTTAGCAAACCTGACTCGGGCTAACTGTCAGGCTAACTGGTTAACTTTCAGGCTAACTGTCGAGTTAACTGTCAAGCTAACTGTTGAGCTAACTGTCATGTTAACTGTCAGGCTAACTGTCAGGCTAACTGGCTAACTGTCAGGCTAACTGTCAGGCTAACTGGTTAACTTTCAGGCTAACTGGCTAACTGTCAGGCTAACTGTCAGGCTAACTGTCAGGCTAACTGGCTAACTGTCAGGCTAACTGTCAGGCTAACTGGCTAACTGTCATGTTAACTGTCAGACTAACTGGTTAACTGTCATGTTAACTGTCAAGCTAACTGGCTAACTGTCATGTTAACTGTCAGGCTAACTGTCAGGTTAACTGGTGAACTGTCAGGCTAACTGTCAGGCTAATTGCGTAGCTTTTGGGCTAACTGTCAGGCTAGCTGGTTAACTGTCAGGCTAACTGTCGAGTTAACTGTCAAGCTGTCATGTTAACTGTCAGACTAACTGGTTAACTGTCAGGTTAACTGTCAGGCTAACTGTCAGGTTAACTGGTGAACTGTCAGGCTAACTGTCAGGCTAATTATGTAGCTTTTGGGCTAACTGTCAGGTCAACTCTAGACCTAACTGTCATGTTAACTGTCAGGCTAACTGGTTAACTGTCAGGTTAACTGTCAAGCTAACTGGCTAACTGTCATGTTAACTGTCAGGCTAACTGTCAGGTTAACTGGTGAACTGTCAGGCTAACTGTCAGGCTAATTGCGTAGCTTTTGGGCTAACTGTCAGGCTAGCTGGTTAACTGTCAGGCTAACTGTCGAGTTAACTGTCAAGCTGTCATGTTAACTGTCAGACTAACTGGTTAACTGTCAGGTTAACTGTCAAGCTAACTGGCTAACTGTCATGTTAACTGTCAGGCTAACTGTCAGGTTAACTGGTGAACTGTCAGGCTAACTGTCAGGCTAATTATGTAGCTTTTGGGCTAACTGTCAGGTCAACTCTAGACCTAACTGTCATGTTAACTGTCAGGCTAACTGTTTGGCTAGTTGTTAGCTGTCAGGCTAACTGTAGAGCTACCTACCAGGCTGACTATCATGTTAACGGTCAGACTAACTGTCAGGCTAACTAGCTAACTGTCAGGCTAACTGTCAGGCTAACTGTCAGGCTAACTGGTTAACTGTCAGGCTAACTGGTTAACTGTCAGACTAACTGGTTAACTGTCAGGTTAACTGTCAAGCTAACTGGTTGACTGTCAGGCTAACTGGTTAACTGTCAGACTAACTGGTTAACTGTCAGGTTAACTGTCATGTTAACTGTCAGACTAACTGGTTAACTGTCAGGTTAACTGTCAAGCTAACTGGCTAACTGTCATGTTAACTGTCAGGCTAACTGTCAGGCTAATTGCGTAGCTTTTGGGCTAACTGTCAGGCTAACTGTCAGGTTAACTGGTGAACTGTTAGGCTAACTGTCAGGCTAATTGCGTAGCTTTTGGGCTAACTGTCAGGCCAATTCTAGACCTAACTGTCGTGTTAACTGTCAGGCTAACTGTAGAGCTAACTGCCAGGCTGACTGCCATGTTGACCGTCAGGCTAACTGTCGGGCTAACTGTCAGGCTATGTGGTTAGCTGTCGGGCTAACTGTCAGGCTATGTGGTTAGCTGTTTGGCTAACTGTCAGGCTAATTGGTTAGCTGTCTGGCTAACTGTCAGGCTAAGACATCGTTCTGATTAATGACAAGTTAAAATCCTTTATTTAGAAGCCATTTGATGTTGACACTGTAAAACATGACAGTCCTCCTTGGTTCTGTGGTGTTATTCATGTGTTTCACGTGTTATTGTAACATATTCGTCTAATTAAAGGCTGTTTAATGTGTTTATAAAATAAGAGCTCCCTCAGGAAGTTGTTTTTTTTACTTTCGTGTCCTTCTTTTATCTGAACTCTGGATTTTTTCCCCTCCTTGTTGCCTGAAGACGGTTTTAAATCTTAATTTCACACAGAATCAGTGTTTTTCCTTACATTTTATTTTGTGTTAATGTCTGTTTAACACAAGAAGAACTGAGTGACTGTGAAATAAAGTAGTTTCCCACTCAGCAGCTGTAAAATCAGTTTCAGGATTTCAGATTTGTGCCCAAGAATCAGCTTAAATGTCACCGTCACTGAGAGAAATCCACCCCTGACCTCCAACCACTGATTAAACATGATTTATGTTTATCCTAACTGGCTTTAACTGGTTGCTTCCTTCAGACCGTGAGCGACCAGAGGCTGATCTACGCTGGAAAACTGCTGCCTGACCACCTGCACATCAGAGACCTCTTCAGACAGGTGAGAGACGCCATCTACAAAGTCTTTCACACAAACTCACTGCAAAGCTGGGAATCGGAGTTTTAGCAGCTTCTTCTGTGTCATCAGGCTGCAGACAAACCAGGAGCTCAGTTCAGCCTCGTTTCCTTTCATTTATCAGATAATAAACGTCCAGAACAGGATGTCTATGAGCCGTGAGAAGCTTTTCACAGCTCAGTTCAACATTTCAGGTGTTGTGTTTCTGGTTTTTGTGTGTGAATCCCAGCTGAGGCTCGTGTTGCAGAAGAAGCTAAAAGACAAAGAATGAAGTTCAGCTCAGTTTAAACCAGTCAGACACTCAGGAGTTCATCCAATACATCCGACAACCAATAAAACTCTGAAACGGTCGACAGCTTTCTACTTATAATGATAAAACAACAGTATTATAAAGGCAGTAAATGACATGAAACCACCTTTAAAAGCCAGATAAATGCAGGATGTAGTAATAAGTGTTTAGGTTTTAACTGAACCAGACGGTCTGACCGACTGTTGAAGGTCGTTTTAGATTGGAGGACCGGAAAACAGCACCAGAGCTCATTTTACTATCAAACAACTAGTCAAAGTAGGGCAGCCTGCTCTGGACAGCCTAGTTCTTTTACACCAATGAGGGGCCATGCTAACTCCTAGTTAGCGGTTAGCAATCTTAACTGATGCAGGTCAGCTATGAGGAACAATGAGACTCAGCTCAGTGTTCTAACAAGTACAAAACAAACCAGGTGCTGTGATTAAAACCCACCAGGACGCCTGGCAGAATCCACTCTGAGCGTCTGATAAACACCTAATTAGAAAATACCTGCAGCTTTTATTCTGCCAACATCTTCTGGTCACTTAGCGTACGTTTTTTGTACTAATTTTATTTTTAGGCAGTATTCTACACTTGCATTTTGTCCTTAGATATTACTTGATTTTTATTTTTAACACTTTCGGTAATTGTGTGTATTTTCATGAACCTTTTGTACTTTTACCAGTTTAAGTTTACCAAACCTGAGTCTGGCTAACTGTAAGGCTAATTGGGTAGCTTTTGGGCTAACTGTCCAGCTAACTGTC
>JAMOIN010001913.1:35459-112961 GCA_024666655.1 Dascyllus trimaculatus
TGGGTAGCTGTCAGTCTAACTGTCATTTTACTGTTGATGACCAGTCCGTAGAACATTGTCTTGCTTGAAACCGGTCCGTGGTGCTGAAAAGGTTGCAGACCGCTGCTGTAGAACATTTAAGCTAACTGCTATTGAGATAAATGTGAGTCATGATGTTGATTTTAGGCCTCAGCTCGGTCTGACCTGATCTGTTCACTTCTGCTGCTTCGTTCGTTGTCGGTCTGTCGCTTCGTTCTCGGTCCTGCACGTTTAACTCAGGTTGTTCTGTCTCCTGCTGCAGACGGACTCGGTTCCGACGCTTCACCTGGTTTGTTCCGTCAGAAATCCACCTGCAGGAGCTTCAGGAGCCAAAACAAAGGTGAGAACCAAGCAGCGTTTACACTGAACACTAACCGGATTGGATATGTTTACTATGCTATCTACAGCTGCTGCATCGTGGTTATTTAATGTTCATTCATATATTAGTACGTATGTTAATGTCTGCTTTGAACTCTGTTTCTGACATGTGCTATATAAAGGAACTTATTATTATTTGTCTTAACAACCAGTGAGATTTCAGTGACGCTCCGCTGCTTTTATTTTGAAATGCTGAGACGCTGTTAAACAAATCGATTGGTTTCAGTTTCCTGTCTGAGCAGCAGCTGTGTGTTTCCATCGCTCCAGTTTACTAGTGACCCTTTAAAAAGCCTCTTTTGTAAACTTGAGGTCAGCAGCAGAGGTTTGGTTTCAGGAAGTCTGGAGGCAACTGAGACTCAGAACAGGCGTGATGTGCTTTGACAACATCATGCAAATCTCTGAGGCAGCAGATGCTCTTCTTCTTCTTGTGGACTGAAACTGTTCTGGTTTCAGGATCAGAAGTGCAGCTAAAGAAAGCTGCCGTCAGTTTCACAACATCTTGGAGCTAAAGCTGCAGAACCTCCTCGTCTGACTGCACAGACCAGTCTCATAGCATCGAACTGTTCCTCCCTCTGCAGGCCACAGACTCAGAGCAGCCTCAGACCTCCAGGTCAGCTTCTACAGCAGCTTCAGCTTCACCTGAACTGAGGCAGAGGAGGCAGAACTCTTCGTCTCCAGCAGCAGCTCCAACGCAAACTCCTGCATGGCCTCCTGCTGCCGGGTAGGTTACATACAGAAGTTTTAAAAAGTGCATTCTGGGTAAACGTTTAAGGCATGTGCGATCGGTGGTTGGTGGAACTGGTTTGTGTGATGTTTCCCTGCAGACCTGAAGCTCCACAGATCAACCAGCCGACCTTCCCCACCTTCTCCCTGTACAGTCCTCAGCAGCTGCTGTGGCTCCAGCACGTCTACGCCCGGCAGTACTACATGCAGTAGTGAGTTGAAAATGTCGTGTGTCTATCTGCTGCACTGATGAGGTTCAAAAATCATCCAACATGACGTCTGAATGTTCTCATTCATCCAGGTCATAGTCATTCGAAGGCAACTGGACTCAGTGATATATCTATGTCACAGACCATTGAATCACCCAGAAATCACAAATTAACTACAATCTGTATAATTTGAAAAAATAACTGTCTAAAATGACTCAAAAAGCTTCGAAAATCACCCAAAACTTTCCAAAACAGTGATGACTTTTACCAGAGCTCAGGTTTCACCCCAGTCCTATGTAACTGGATGGCCTGTAGCTCCATGAGACGTGATGCATCATCCAAAAAAAGATATCAATTCTGCTCCAAATGTGTCCAAAATGGCTCAAAAACTGTTCCAAATGAAAATGAAAATCATCCAAAATTACTCGATAATTAAAAATGACTCAAAAAATGTGTAAAATGACACGAAAGTATTTTAAAATTAATTTATTTCCAGATAAGTGTATATTTGAATTTTCCCCAAATGGCTAAAAAAATATTCTAAACACAGAAAAGTTGTCCGAAATTACACAAAAATTATCCAGAATTAATTAAATCTGTCCAAAATTACTGGAAACTGGAAATTGTGAGCCTCATACTTCATACCTTATACCTCATATATCATACCTGATACCTCATACCTCATACCTCATGTGTCATACCTGATATTCCATACCTCATTTCTCATACCTGATATCCCATATTTCATACCTGTTACTTCATACCTGATATTTCATACCTCATTTCTCATACCTGATATCCCATATTTCATGCCTTATACCTCATATCTCATACCTGATACCTCATATCTAATTTCTCATACCTCATATCTCATACCTGATATCCCATATTTCATACCTCATACCTGATACTTCATACCTCATATCTCATACCTGATACCTCATGCCTTATTTCTCATACCTCATGTCTAATACCCGATATCCCTTATTTCATACCTCATACCTGATACTTCATACCTCATATCTCATACCTCATGTCTCATACCTGATATCCCATATTTCATACCTCTTGTCTTATTTCTCATACCTCATATCTCATACCTGATATCCTATATTTTATACCTCATACCTGATACCTCATACCTCATATCTCATACCTGATATCCTATATTTTATACCTCATACCTGATACCTCATACCTCATATCTCATACCTGATATCCCATATTTCATACCTGATACTTCATACCTCATATCTCATACCTCATGTCTCATACCTGATATCCCTTATTTCATACCTCATACCTGATACTTCATACCTCATATCTCATACCTCATGTCTCATACCTGATACCTCATAGCTCATTTCTCATATATCACACCTGATTCCTCACACCTGATACCTCATACCTGCTAATTGTCCAAAACAGAAAATAATGTTTGATATCACACAGAGGTTGTCCCGTATTACATGAAATTATTCAGAATTACTCAATAGTTGTTGGAAATTACTAAAACTTGTTCTTAAAAGTGAAACAGAAATGCTCCACAATGACTTGGTAACTGTAAAAAGAACAGAGACCTGCTGCTGAGTTAATCTGGGAGCCCTGATTGATTTTTCATGTGATGATCCTAACAGTGATTCTCCTCCATCAGTCATGCAGCTCTGGCAGCAGCAGGCTCCGCCCCCTCGACTCCAGCCGCCACCACTGGTCAGTATCCTCCAGTCCCCGCCCACCACGTGCCCGTCCCCGCCCCCTTGGCCAATCAGAACCCCATCGACAACCTGCCGGCCAATCAGAACCCGGCCCAGGACGGCGCTTTCATGAACCCCGGTGAGGCCAATCAGAACCTGCGTATGAACGCTCAGGGCGGCCCGGTGATGGAGGACGAGGAGGAGGTGGAGCGTGATTGGCTGGACTGGTTGTACTCGGCGGCCAGGTTTGGCGTCCTGCTGATGATCGTTTACTTCAACTCCAACCTGAGTCGCTTCCTGCTGGTGATGAGTACACTGCTGCTAATGTACCTGTAAGTTCACCTCTTACCTCGTACCTGGTACCTCATACCAGATACCTCATACCTGGTACCTCATACCAGATACCTCATACCTGGTACCTCATACTTGATGACTCATACCTGGTACCTCATACCTGATGCTTCATACATGATACCTCATACCTCATACGATACCTGGTACCTCATACCTGGTACCTCATACCAGATACCTCATACCTCATACGATACCTGGTACCTCATACCTGGTACCTCATACCTGGTACCTCATACCAGATACCTCATACCTGGTACCTCATACCAGATACCTCATACCTGGTACCTCATACCAGGTACCTCATACCTCATACGATACCTGGTACCTCATACCTGGTACCTCATACCAGATACCTCATACCTCATACGATACCTGGTACCTCATACCTGGTACCTCATACCAGATACCTCATACCTCATACGATTCCTGGTACCTCATACCTGGTACCTCATACCTGATGCCTCATACCTCATACGATACCTGGTACCTCATACCTGGTACCTCATACCTCATACCTGATGCCTCATACCTCATACGATACCTGGTACCTCATACCTGGTGCCTCATACCTGATGCCTCATACCTCATACGATACGTGGTACCTCATACATGGTGCCTCATACCTCATACCTCATACGATACCTGGTACCTCATACCAGATACCTCATACGTCATACCTCATACGATACCTGGTACCTCATACCTGGTACCTCATACCAGATACCTCATACGTCATACGTCATACCTCATACGATACCTGGTACCTCATACCTGGTGCCTAATACCTGATACCTCATACCTCATACGATACCTGGTACCTCATACCTGATGCTTCATACCTGATACCTCATACCTGATACCTCATACCTCATACGATACCTGGTACCTCATACCTGGTACCTCATACCTGATGCTTCATACCTGATACCTGGTACCTCATACCTCATACCTGATGCTTCATACCTGATACCTCATACCTTACACCTCATACCTCATACGATACCTGGTACCTCATACCTGGTACCTCATACCTGATGCTTCATACCTGATACCTGGTACCTCATACCTCATACCTGATGCCTAATACCTGATACCTCATACCTCATGCGATACCTGATACCTCATACCAGATACTTTGAATAAGGTACTTCATACCTGATACTTCATACTAGATACTTCATACCTGGTACCTCACATCTGATCCCTCATACCTCATACCTGATATCTGACACCTCATATCTGATACCTCATACCTCATACCTGGTACCTGATAGCTCATATCTCATACCTCATACCTGATACTTCATACTAGATACTTCATACCTG
The DNA here is from genome assembly GCA_024666655.1 of Dascyllus trimaculatus. Classification (NCBI taxonomy): domain Eukaryota; kingdom Metazoa; phylum Chordata; class Actinopteri; family Pomacentridae; genus Dascyllus; species Dascyllus trimaculatus. The sequence goes on from JAMOIN010001913.1 coordinate 40,162, forward strand.
GTACCTCACATCTGATCCCTCATACCTCATACCTGATATCTGACACCTCATATCTGATACCTCATACCTCATACCTGGTACCTGATAGCTCATATCTCATACCTCATACCTGATACTTCATACTAGATACTTCATACCTGGTACCTCACATCTGATCCCTCATACCTCATACCTGATATCTGACACCTCATACCTGGTACCTGATGCCTCATACCTGACATCTGATCTGAGTTCAGCTCATAAATCTGTTTTTTAGAGGCGCTGAAGTCGGTTAATATCACTGACGGAACCATAACTTAACATGCGTGTCTGTATCGTGGCGTCACCTTTGTTCTCCAGCAGGTGAAAATGATCTCATTTAACCTCCAACAGAAGCTCTAAGTCAGTTTGTTCGCTGCTGTTATCAGCTCGGCTCACATGTTCCACTCTCACAGTCTGTTTGCCGTTATATAAACCTTCACCGGCAGTAAAAATCACGTTGCTCTGGTGAAGGGGAGGCAGGTTGTATGTAGAACCCTGTTGTTGTTCTCAAGATTATCATCATTTTACCGCCTTTTGGATCACAATTTTAAGGCCCTAAACATACTTGAAAACACGTATAACTTGGTACGCCCATCAGACCTGGTGAAAGATTTAATAATTTGGGGGAATTACACATGTGAGTGGAAAAATGACTCGATAGCGCCCCCTAGAAAATTAGAAAAACTGGGCCCCTGAACTACGTTTCACCTACAGCTACAAAATTCGCTACACTTATGTATCACGTCAAGACGCACAAAAAAAAGCTTCAAGAACCCATACCCAGAAAGCAACAGGAAGTCCGCCATTTTGAATTTACCGTCAGATTTTTGGAGATTTTGGCGAAATTTTTCACATTTTCTAGAGCGACCTCGGCTTGGGGGTAACTCCGAGAGGCCTCAAATTTGGCGGGTATCTACTCCAGGCATTAGTGAGCAAAAGTTAATCAAATGTTCCACTAAAGTATGAGGGCGTGGCCGTGGCGCCCCGTGGCATTTTGCCGTTTCGCCATGACAGAAACAGGAAGTGATGTCTAACTAGCCTGAACACGCTTTCATCAGCCTCAAACTCCACATGCATGATCAGAGTCCAGGCCTGATGACAGCCATGACGATATCCCGTTTTGGTTGCTGACCAGTAGGAAGTGAGGACCCGCCCAACGCTGCTCGCAGCTTTAATTTTAACACATTGTTGTTAAACGATGCTTTCTGGTTCTGCACAGATCAGTTCTGTCCACTGGTGACCCCACGTGTTGGACTGATGCCAACATATCAACATGAATTCCTGTTTTTGTGGGGCGGGGAAACACGACTTCACTTTAAACGTTGATTTTTACCAGTTTTAGACTCAGTTTTTCATGTCTGTGCCACCAAAGATGCTTCGTAGATAACCGAAACTCTCGTGTCCTTCCTCCACAGACACACTGTCGGCTGGTTTCCCTTCAGAAGACGAGTTCAGGTCCAAGAACCGAACCTCCAGCAGCCCCCCGAGGTCCAGCACAACCAGCAGAACGAGAACCGGAACCAGAACCTGAATCCAGTAAGAAAACCTCTGATTCTTCCTGTCTGTGAGGATCCTCAGTCACCCAGGTCATGGTTATCTGATTACTCTGATTCTTCCCTTTAATTTAACGTTAAAAACTCTGTTGGGCCTCTTTAAATCTCAGGATATCGAGTCTGTAACTGATCCTTTAAATCAGAATTTAGTCAGAGTGAAAACTTGGTTCTTCATCTCCAGTGACTTTATTAATGATCAGAGTTTTACCTTCATGCTGTGAATGTCTCCAGAGGTCCAGACCCTTGAAGTCCATAGAGGTGGGTCCACATTTGTCGCTGTTTAATGAGCTTTTTCCGTCCTTTCTGAGCCTCATAGCTTCATCAGTACAGCAGAGGATGAAACCAGAATGACGTGAAAATTGTCCACAGTTGGTCAGAATTCATCCAGAATGACAAAATGTGTCCAAGATGCTCAAAAAATATCCAAAATGACTCAAAAAATGATTCAAAATTACAGAAGATTTGCTCAGAATGACACGAAAATCGCTGGAAATGATTCCAAATTGTAAAAAATCAATCAACAAGTTTCTAAAACAGTAGAAACAAACGGTGGTGAACAGAAACCAGGTGAAGTGTTCAGACTGTGACACCTGGATGGACGTAGAACTGATCTGGGTTCAGTTTTAACAGAACTCTGATGTGTTTTTACATGAAAAAAATGGTCAAATGACATCAAAGTTGTCTAAAATTAAAAACGAATTGTCCCAAATTTCCTGGAATTTGTCCAAAACTACTCACAAATTGTTCAAAAAGACATGAATATGGTCTGGAATTACCCAAAAACTGTTGAAAATGACTCAAAAGATGCTCATAGTGACTCAGATTTGTCCAAGAAGACTCTAAATTGATCCAGTTTTTGGTTCATAGATTCTAACACCTGGAGTGGATGTTAAATAGACTGGGTTGCATTAAAAGTGAGTCAAATGACAGTAAAGTTGTCCAGAAGTACGAACGTTTGTCCAAAATGTCCTGGAACATTTGTAGTGTTCAGACTGTGACTCCTGGATGATGGAGAACTGATGCAGCAGCAGTTTATAACAGAGTTTAGTGAATATCTGAGATGAATATTGTTCCAAATTACTCCAAATTTGTCCAAAGTTATGACTCCAAAATGTGCAAAATGACACAAAGGGGTTCCAAAATTATACATAAATGATCCAAAATTCCAAGATAAAAGTTGTCAGTTACTCAAAAAATCAGTCAAAATGACACAAGTTTGTCCAAAAATACTTAAAACGTGTCCCTGAAGACATAAATCTGTCTGATATGACCATAACTTTTAATGTGGACCCATCTCTGTGGACTTCAAGGACCTGGAACTGTGGAAATGTCCATAGTATGAAGGTGAAACTTCTCCTTATTAAATGAAGTTGCTGTAGATAAGGAGCCAGGAGGTTCTGAGGAGGTCCGCTGAAGGTCCTGGTTGGTTTTCATGGACTGACTCTTGTTTAAATGTGCTTCCAGGGTGATGAAGCTGCAGCTGAAGGTTCTGAAGGTCCTGGTCCGATGACGGCCGTCCTGGTTCCTCCTCACCGGGTCTCGGTCATGTGGACGGCCTGGGTCTTCTTCAAAACCTTCTTCTCCTCCCTCATACCGGAGGTTCCTCAGGCCAACTGACTGGGTCTTATCTGAACTGTGAGGAACCTGGAATCACACCAACACCAGCAACACCAGGCAGCCGGTTTAACAACAGAACAGGATCTGAGCTGCAGGTTCTAGTTCCTACTCCACCTGGTGGTTTTAAACTCCATTTGAAAGCCTTCTGAGACCCACGGAGCTGCTTGGACGCTTGTCTTATCCAGTAATCAGCAGTAGGTGGCAGCAGAGGGGAAACAGAAGCTGCTGCTGCTGAATCTCTCCTGTGAGGTTTATATTGTCAGTTTTCATTTCCTTTGAAGCTGTAAAACTCAGACGGGTGTCGTTTGTCACCTTCAGAACCGACCACAGAAGCAAAGAAAGGCCGAAAAGATCAGAACCTGAGTCTGAATGTAGAACAACTGAGTTTAAGGCATTAAAATATCAAATCTGTGTAGACTTCCAGCAGGTCGACGTTAAATTTCAACACATGCAGTCAAAAAACGTCATTTAACTTCTGTTGTTCTGGTTGGGCTGCGGTGTTTTTAGGATTCAGGAAACATTTAGACCAGCCGCCCCCAACCACCGGGCCACGGGTCATTTGGTCCCGGGGCGCGCTTCATTTTATTTGCGGCAGAGTCCGCAGGGTGTTTTATTTTGAAAAATGACTAGATCGTCTTCCCGCCACTTCCGTCTGTGCTCGTTTCCCGGCAAAATTAATAAAAACAAACGTCTCTGGAGCTGCTTAGAAAAGAGGGAGAGGCTGGAAAAGTAAAAACACATTTAGAAATAAAAAGTAGTTTTATTATTTTTAATGGGACACTTTTTTAAAAACTAAAATAAAAATTAGATTAAAGAAAGTTGCAACCTTTTTTGCACCACGGACCGGTTTCAAGAAAGACAATTTTTTTTAATTGTCTTGCTTCAAACCAGTCTGAAAATAATTTAACCAATTGAAAATATAAAGAAAAAGAAGAAGGTCGTGCATGTCAGTAAATGTAGATCAGCTGTAGTACCTGGTTGTTCCACCAGGGGGAGCCTCTCACTGTTAACACTGTAGAGACCAGAGGAGGCGTCACTTCATGTTGGCAGCAGAGAGCATTGTGGGAGTTTAGTGAGCAACGGGCACCATGACAAAGACTCATGTGGTGGTTAATGACCTCCAACCAGAGCTCATGCATCCAGAAGGAGCCAAAAAATTTCGATGACCAATCAGTTAAAAATTGTCTTGCTTGAAAACGATCCGAATCTTTCAACCAATTGAAAATATAAGGAAAAAGAAGAAGGTCGTGCATGTTGGTAAATGTATCGTTGATCAGCGGTAGTACCTGGTTGTTCCAGCAGGTGGAGCCTATGAAAACCTAAAAACTGAACTAAACAAAAATATTCAGACAAAGAAATGATAAAAATCTGACTTTTTCTTTTTTTTGGTCTCTTTTTGCTTCTTCAACAAATAAAACTGGTCAGATGGAACAAATAGCATCGAACTTCTCCCGTGACCTTCCTCCTGGTCTGTTTTTGTTGATGGTTTTACGTGACCAATCCAACTTATTCTGCCAAATGAACTGTAAAATAGTGACGACGGCGTAAAGGGTTGTAAATATATTGTACGTACACGAAGCACTTTACAACATTTATCTTATGCAAGCGACTCAGAGGGCTTCATTCATGTTTTAATGTTGGGATACAGAGGAGGTTCAGAAGTACTGAAGTTTCAGGTCAAGTATAAGATTAAAAGTGTGGAATATTTAAATTGAATTCAGGCCAGTTTAGTTCTCATTTTGCTTTTAGATCCTGTGTAGCGTCTCATGTTCTTGTTTTCATTCCAGGTTATTAATTAAATGTGGAATCATGAAGTTAAGCTGCTTTATTTCTCCTGTTTTTGCCATTTTGATCTCATTTTACTGCTCAGACTGTCCATCCACATCTCTTGTCCTGAGTTCATTCACTGCATGGTTTTGGTCTTTAACGGGGAATAAATGGTTTTACATCCATTCAGCTCCTCTGTAAAGTCACCGCTCTGCTTCTCTTTGAGGGAAGGACGTTTAGTCGCTGTACGATTGGAAGTTAATGTGTTTATTGTGTTTCTGTGAGAACCTGATGGATGCTGTACAACGAGGTGTGTTGAGGAGGATTTGCAATAACGGACGCAATAAATGTTCTTAACTTAAACACGCTGGCTGGATTTGTTCAGATCAGGTTGTGGTTTTGGTACAAACAGCCCAGAGTTTGTTGACCCACGTTTGTAGGAACTGTGATGCTGAAGGACGCGACATTCAACCTTCAGTAAACTCAGCTGAAGAGTTTCAGTTCCACATGTTAGCATGAACTATCTGCAGGAATAAAGACGTCCGAGAGTCTGAGAACTCACGAGATGGAAGAAGAAGAAGAGTTCTGACGTGTAAACTGAAGAAGAAAGAAGTGTGCATGGTTCAAGCTAAGCTACTCTGAAAACAGAAGGCTAACTGGGTATGGGTTAACTGTCAGGCTAACTTCAAGGCTAACTGTCAGACTAACTGGCTAACTACCAAGCTAACTGTCAGGCTAATTGTCAGGCTAACTGGTTAACTGCCAGACTAACTGGTTAACTGCCAGGCTAATTGTCAGGCTAACTGGTTAATTGTCAGGCTAATGGTCAGGCTAACTGGTTAACCACCAGACTAACTGGTTAACTGCCATGCTAATTGCCAGGCTAATTGTCAGGTTAACTGGTTAACTGCCAGTCTAACCGTCAGGCTAATTGTCAGGCTAACTGGTTAACTGTCATGCTAATTGTCAGGCTAACTGGTTAACTGCCAGACTAACTGGTTAACTGCCAGGCTAACTGCCAGGCTAATTGTTTGGCTAACTGGTTAACTGCCAGGTTAATTGTCAGGATAACTGGTTAACTGCCAAGCAAACTGCCAGGCTAATTGTCAGGCTTACTGTTTAACTACTAGGCTAACTGCCAGGCTAACTGTCAGGCTAACTAGTTAACTGCTAGGCTAATTGTCAGGCTAACTGGTTAACTGCCAGGCTAACTGCCAGGCTAATTGTCAGGCTTACTAGTTAACTGCCAGGCTAATTATCAGGCTAACTGGTTAACTGCCAGGCTAATTGTCAGGCCAACTGGTTAACTACTAGGCTAACTGCCAGGCTGATTGTCAGGCTAACTGGTTAACTACTAGGCTAACTGCCAGGCTAATTGTCAGGCTAACTGGTTAACTGCTAGATTAATTGTCAGGCTAACTGGTTAACTGCCAGGCTAATTGTCAGGCTAACTGGTTAACTGCCAGGCTGATTGTCAGGCTAACTGGTTAACTACTAGGCTAACTGCCAGGCTAATTGTCAGGCTAACTGGTTAACTGCTAGATTAATTGTCAGGCTAACTGGTTAACTGCCAGGCTAATTGTCAGGCTAACTGGTTAACTGCCAGGCTAATTGTCAGGCTAACTAGTTAACTGTCAGGCCAATTGTCAGGCTAACTGGTTAACTGCTAGATTAATTGTCAGGCTAACTGGTTAACTGCCAGGCTAATTGTCAGGCTAACTGGTTAACTGCCAGGCTAATTGTCAGGCTAACTAGTTAACTGCCAGGCCAATTGTCAGGCTAACTGGTTAACTGCTAGATTAATTGTCAGGCTAACTGGTTAACTGCCAGGCTAATTGTCAGGCTAACTGGTTAACTGCCAGGCTAATTGTCAGGCTAACTAGTTAACTGTCAGGCCAATTGTCAGGCTAACTGGTTAACTGCTAGATTAATTGTCAGGCTAACTAGTTAACTGCCAGGCTAATTGTCAGGCTAACTGGTTAACTGCCAGGCTAATTGTCAGGCTAACTAGTTAACTGTCAGGCCAATTGTCAGGCTAACTGTCAAGTGCTAAACAAAATTAACTTTCTGGCTTTAGATTGTGAGGACTGGAGTGACTTTAAACTTGATTTCTTTAGTCTTTATGTTTACATTTTGTTAAAATATGATTTAATATGAGATGATTAATCTCCTGTACTGATATTCACGCTAAACATTTGTCTTGAACCAAATGACGTAAAGACATGTCCCGACATCCTGTGTTAAGTGTCTGTCAGTAACATCTGATATTAGAGCTTCTAGGAAGAGTCGGATTAATGAGCTGAACTTAAGAAGCAGCAACAAAGCAGCGTCCGACATTTATTAAGAGGAAATCTGATGTAATGTTCTGATCTGCAGCCTCAAAACAGCCGTTCAAACGATTTCACTTTGTCCAAACGACTCAGAAAGTGTTAAAAAATGACTAAAATCTGTTCCAAATGCTTTTTAAAAGATGGAACATTCCAGTGCTGTTTGACATGTGACCCACCTCCCTGTACTTCAGGGGCCTGCAGCTCTGGAAGGTGAAACTCTGATCATCAAATGCAGTGACTGAGGATGAAGACGGGTCAGGAGGGAGGCTCTGACTGGTTTCCACAGAATGATCCTGCTAAAGCCAGAAGAAGGTAAACTGGTCCATGAAGGCAGCAGGACTCCCTCCAACCACGGTGGTCGGTTAACTCAAACTCCTGACTCACAGTTTTAGTGGGCAGGAGCTGATCAATAGTCCAACACAGGCTCTGTTAACTGGATCAGTGCTGTTATCTTCTGTCCCTCCCTCTTCAGCCTTCAGCAGCTGGATCTGGTTTCACCTCCTCAGACCGTCTTTGTTACCCTGGATGTGAGGATGTCTGTTCCCTGCTGAGAGCGGCGAAGCTGGGAAACCTTTGAGACACCAGAGTTTAATCTGCAGCTTTGTGGTCCCTCTGAAGGCGTCCTGTGTGGTAAGTCTCCAGCTGGGGTCACCGTCTTATTCTGTACCGGTTTATCTGCTTTATCCGTCTGAAGCTGCAGAGGTTTGAGGCTCCAACGTCGCAGAAAAGTTTGGACTGTTACCAGTTCAAGTTTAGCAAACCTGAGTCAGGCTAACTGGTTAGCTGTCAGGCTAACTGTGAGGCTAACTGTCAAGCTAACTGTCAGGCTAACTGTGAGGCTAACTGTCAGGCTAACTGTCAGGCTAACTGTCAGGCTAACTGTCAAGCTAACTGTCAAGCTAACTGCTTCAGACACTTAGTTCAGACCTGAATGAGGATGTCTGTGGCCTGTTGAGAGCAGAGGAAGTAGAGCTTTAGTTTGTTCTGCAGGTTTCTGGTCATCTATGTCGGTGCGTATACACGTGGAGTCGCTGCTTTATTCTGCACCAGGCCTGTGTTCTGTCTGAACAGATAAAATAACAGAGGTTTGCACTTTGTCCAGTTTACTTTCAGGGACCAGACCTGAGTCAGTGTTTGTGCTCCCCCAGGTGTGAATCACGGCGGCCTGTGATTGGACGGATGCCAGGGTTGGTCAGTGGATATCTGCGGGGCTTCCTGACTGTGGGTTAGTGGGCTGCAGTCTGTAAACAGTCCACAGGTTAAGAACCTCGGAGGTCCACCATGCCTCGTGATGTTTTGCTGCTGCTGCTGCTGCTGGCTGTGTTTGAGGCGTCCAGCGGCTGCCTGCAGGACCCCGCCTCGGCCTACGGACTGACCGGGGCTGTATGCCGACTCACCTACCCTGCTGCTGTCGTCTGTGAGTTTAGGGCTCATCCATCCATTTAATCCAGTCGTTGTCTTTTAACAACCAGCAGTCGTGTCAGTGCACATTTAAACATGAAAAACGACTTAGAACTAACCTGACAAAGTGTCCTTCAAGTGTCTGTTTGTCTGCAGTGAACAAGAAAACGACTAAAGTGATCGAGGCAGCGTTTCAACATGCTCGATACCCGAGTATGAAGGGAGAGAAATCCCTGCTGTTCATCGGCAGAGTCCTGTACGGCCTCGACAAGTGAGTTCATAGAAATATATGTATAAAAAGGATCCACCCCATTTGAAGTGACTTACCACAGGTGCTAAAAGTCCCACAGTCAGTAAATGGATCATCTGAGGTCAGTGAATGTAGCATAAAGACTCCTGGATCTGGAAGGTCCCTGGAGGATCAGGACTCCTGATAGAACTACACCATGGACACTAAAGAACCTCCAAGAACCTCTGAGAGAAGGTTGTTGAACAGCATCAGGCAGGAGATGAAACCAGAACATTTAAGGTCCTGAAGATCTCTAGGAGTCCAGTTAGACCATCATTAAGACCTGGAAGGACCTGGACCATGAGGACATCTGACTAGAGCAGGACGTCCTCAAAGACTGAGAGACCGAGCAGGAAGGAGACTAGTGAGGGAGGACACCAAGACTCCTATGACTCCTCTGAAGGAGTTAGAAGAAGGAGACTAGTGAGGGAGGACACCAAGACTCCTATGACTGAAGTCAACTGGAAGAAGGTTCTTTGGTCTGAGACCAAAATGGAGTTTTTGTCCATCACACTAGATGTTATGATTAGCAGATACCAAACAGTGCACATAATCACAAACACACCATCCCTACTGTGAAGCACGGTGGTGGCATCATCATGATGTGGGGATGTTCCTCAGCAGCAGGTCCTGGAAGGCTTGTAAAGGTAGAGGGTCAATGAATGCAGCAGAGTCTAGAGAGTCCTGGAGGACAACCTGATCCAGTCTGATAGAGAACTGAGACCTGGAGATCAGTTTCCATCCAGACGATGAGTCGAAGCAAACAGAGACGGTTTGAAGACAACAAGGTGGAGGTTCTGGAGGTCCAGTCAGAGTCCAGACCTCAGTCCACCTGAGAACTAGAGTCTGGACTAGAACAGTTCTGGTCCCTCATGATCCCTGAGGAACCTGACAGAGTTTAACAGTTTATAGCAGGATGAGGTCAGATGTCAGCGTCCAGATGTTCAGACTGATGGAGACCAACTCAGGACCAGTGATGGACCATCAGAGGTCCAGATCTACTGAACACTGACTGGAGGAGGAGAGTTCTTCTTTCTCTGTAAATTACTGACCAACAGTCCAGTTTAATGAACCATGAGTCTGTGCTGCAAAGAATAAAAGAGCAAACTTCAGGGGGTGAAGACTTTCTAAAGGTGCTACATGCAGACAGGAACATATATATACTGTATTTATACTCAACGTGTCATGAAATGGTGTTTCTGATCAGTTTGGAGATTCACAACCTGTCGATCGGTCGGAGTGCGTTCGAGCTGCTTCCAGGTGAAGGCATCGCCATGGAGATCAGCAACGTGTCGGCGGTGTTTAAAGGAACCATCCAGTACGGATACGGCAGCTGGCTGTGAGTCTGAACATCACCTCATTCTTAGAGACAGAGGAACCTGAACAGCCTGAAGGTCAGATTTGAACATCAGTACTGTGAAAATAATCCATTTGTATTTTCTGTTTTTATTCTTGAACCAGAGTCAATGTTGGACATTCAGTGGACTTTGAGATCGAGTCTCAGATTGATCTAGGAATCAACCCCAAGCTCTGTGAGTACTTTATGTTTCACATCCTGAAGGTGCCCTGAAAATGTCATGAGTCCATCTGATGTACTGATGAAGTGATGAGAAATGATAGGAAATATGAAGAAGAAGGAGACTAGTGAGGGAGGACACCAAGACACCTATGACTCCTCTGAAGGAGTTAGAAGAAGGAGACTAGTGAGGGAGGACACCAAGACACCTATGACTCCTCTGAAGGAGTTAGAAGAAGGAGACTAGTGAGGGAGGACACCAAGACTCCTATGACTCCTCTGAAGGAGATACTAGAAGGAGACTAGTGAGGGAGGACACCAAGACTCCTATGACTCCTCTGAAGGAGTTAGAAGAAGGAGACTAGTGAGGGAGGCCACCAAGACTCCTATGACTCCTCTGAAGGAGTTAGAAGAAGGAGACTAGTGAGGGAGGACACCAAGACTCCTATGACTCCTCTGAAGGAGATAGAAGAAGGAGACTAGTGAGGGAGGCCACCAAGACTCCTATGACTCCTCTGAAGGAGATACTAGAAGGAGACTAGTGAGGGAGGACACCAAGACTCCTATGACTCCTCTGAAGGAGTTACAAGAAGGAGACTAGTGAAGGAGGCCACCAAGACTCCTATGACTCCTCTGAAGGAGTTACTAGAAGGAGACTAGTGAGGGAGGACACCAAGACTCCTATGACTCCTCTGAAGGAGTTAGAAGAAGGAGACTAGTGAGGGAGGACACCAAGACTCCTATGACTCCTCTGAAGGAGTTAGAAGAAGGAGACTAGTGAGGGAGGACACCAAGACTCCTATGACTCCTCTGAAGGAGTTAGAAGAAGGAGACTAGTGAGGGAGGACACCAAGACTCCTATGACTCCTCTGAAGGAGTTAGAAGAAGGAGACTAGTGAGGGAGGACACCAAGACTCCTATGACTCCTCTAAAGGAGTTAGAAGAAGGAGACTAGTGAGGGAGGAGACCAAGACTCCTATGACTCCTCTGAAGGAGTTAGAAGAAGGAGACTAGTGAGGGAGGCCACCAAGACTCCTATGACTCCTCTGAAGGAGTTAGAAGAAGGAGACTAGTGAGGAAGGCCACCAAGACTCCTATGACTCCTCTGAAGGAGTTAGAAGAAGGAGACTAGTGAGGGAGGACACCAAGACTCCTATGACTCCTCTGAAGGAGTTAGAAGAAGGAGACTAGTGAGGGAGGACACCAAGACTCATATGACTCCTCTGAAGGAGGTGCTAGAAACTCCTCCAATCCTCTGTTTTCTTTGTTTCCTCTGTTTTTTCTGTTTCCTCCTTCAGACTGTGGTGACGGTAAAGTAGCAGCAGATACGTCCAACTGTTACCTGAACTTCCACAAGCTCCGCCTTCACCTGGAGGGAGACAAAGAGTGAGTGACTCACCTGAAGTCTGTTTAATGAGGCTCCTGCATTCATAGATCTTGACATCTGTTTGTTTTTCAGACCAAACTGGCTGAAGAAGCTCTTCACTGACTTCATCACCTTCACTGTGAAGCTGGTCATTAAAGGACAGGTGAGACACACCGACCAATCAGATCACTGCATTCTGCCCCGACCAGCTCTGACAGCCTGTCCTCCAACAGATCTGTAAGGAGATCAACAAGGTGGCAAATATTCTGGCCGACTTTATCCAGGAGCAGGCAGGTGAGCAGCCTTCAGTCTACAGAACAGGCCTCAGTGATCGAGGGTCGTCCAGCAGGTTTAAAAAGCCTCTTATCATTTAAATGATCTCTTTAATGAAACCATTTATCAGACAGAAACTATGAGAACAGAAAGAGTCTGCAGAGTTTCAGCTTTCCGACTGTCCTTGAACGTATCATCTGTGATGTTCCATGAGGAAAATTAATCAGATCTAAGCCTAAAATCATGGAAATATTTAATCAAAATCACTTTACTGTCCATGTCTTCAGTGTTCAGACACTGGAGATGAACCCTGGACGTAGAAACTGATGATACTTCAACACACATTTCAATAAAGAGTAAGAACCATGGATCCATCCATAGATCTACACTGACAGGACCTTAATGGAGACACTAGACCAGCCTGGTTGGACATTCTGAAGGTCCACTAGTTAAACTGTGTCTCTGCTGGATCCATTCAGTGGTTCTGATCTGATGAATCTATTCTGTCTGTTCTCACCACATTTCATGACTGTTAGTTTGATTTATGGAGACACTGAACCATTAAAACGTCTTCACAGGTTCACTTTTGAGAATGAAAGTACAAAAATTCTCAAAATTCAGCCAAAATATTTTACAGAGCTTAGTTTTTGGTCCCTAATAAGAAACAGATAAACTCTGGATGTGTGAAGGTAAATCCATGAAGTCCATTTTTATCTGTGTGTCTCTGAACATCAGTGTGTTTCTCCAGAACAGTTCCTGAGTGACGGAAACATCAGTGTGGACATCGGAGTGACGACGACTCCAGTTATTACTGCAAACTACATCGAGTCCTATCACAAGGTACAGAACATTCATTTTAATAGAACACCTGGGATTCCTCTGAAGGAGGTAAAGCTTCAGCAGATGAAATGGGAGAGACACTGTGGGAAAAAGCTCAGATTAAATCTGGACTAGAGTCACCAGAAGACATTTGGAGACTCTGAAGTCAACTGGAAGAAGGTTCTTTGGTCTGAGGAGACCAGGATGGAGGTTTAGTCCATCAGACGAGATGATATGATTGATGGACACCAAACACTGAACATCATCACAAACACACCATCCCCACTGTGAAGCACGGTGGTGGCAGCATCATGATGAAGCACGGTGGTGGCAGCATCATGATGTGAAGCATGGTGGTGGCAGCATCATGATGTGAAGCATGGTGGTGGCAGCATCATGATGTGAAGCACGGTGGTGGCAGCATCATGATGTGAAGCATGGTGGTGGCAGCATCATGATGTGAAGCATGGTGGTGGCAGCATCATGGTGTGAAACACGGTGGTGGCAGCATCATGATGTGAAGCACAGTGGTGGCAGCATCATGATGTGAAGCATGGTGGTGACAGCATCATGGTGTGAAGCACGGTGGTGGCAGCATCATATGTGAAGCACGGTGGTGGCAGCATCAGCAGCATCACGATGAAGCACGGTGGTGGCAGCATCACGGTGTGAAGCATGGTGGTGGCAGCATCACGATGTGCAAGCACGGTGGTGGCAGCATCATGATGTGAAGCACGGTGGTGGCAGCATCATTATGTGAAGCACGGTGGTGGCAGCATCATGGTGTGAAGCACGGTGGTGGCAGCATCATGGTGTGAAGCACGGTGGTGGCAGCATCATGATATGAAGCATGGTGGTGGCAGCATCATGGTGTGAAGCACGGTGGTGGCAGCATCACGATGTGAAGCACGGTGGTGGCAGCATCACGATGTGAAGCACGGTGGTGGCAGCATCATGACGTGAAGCACGGTGGTGGCAGCATCATGACTGAAGCACGGTGGTGGCAGCATCATGATGTGAAGCACGGTGGTGGCAGCATCATGGTGTGAAGCACGGTGGTGGCAGCATCATGATGTGGGGATGTTCCTCAGCAGCAGGTCCTGGAAGGCTTGTAAAGGTAGAGGCTAAATGAATGCAGCAGAGTCCAGAGGAGTCCTGGAGGACAACCTGATCCAGCCTGATAGAGAACTGAGAAGATCAGTTTCTGTTCTAAAATCAGTCAGAACCAGAGTCAGATGATTGTTTACCTGCAGTAGATAAAGAATTCTAATGATCTAACATGAACATCTTTGGTGACCTTTAGACATAAAATCATCAGGTTGGATTTTTTTTTCCTGAACTGACCTGTTCTTGTCTTTTATTTTGAAATTTCAGGGTCTGACCAACTACAACAACAGGACAGCTGTGATCAGTGACTCTGGCTTCAACCCCAGTCAGCTGACTGAACACAGGATGCTCTACTTCTGGGTCTCAGGTCGGCTTTTATTCTGACATCTAGAATCTCTGATCGGAACAAGTCCATTTTTGTGGACCTAAAACCGAGTTGAGCCGACGATCAGTCCAGAACTAAAACTACCTTCAGCTCTGTGCAGTTTGTTGGTTGGACATTTCATTAGAAGTCGTCTGGACTGTTTGCTGAGCTCAAACTTTATTTTGAAAGTGTAGAAACTTTATGTTCAAATAAAAAACAGCACAGTAACGAATCGTTTTCAGGAAGTTGAACTCTAGAGAGACTCGCTCCGTCTCTGTCATGTTGTCTGATGATGCTTCCTGTTGACCTTCAGATCAGGTGTTTAACCCGATGCTCGCCGCCGCTCACCAAGATGGCCGCTTCCAGCTGAACATCTCCGGAGACGAGCTCTCGGTAAGAACCTCCAGCAGACTGACGACTCGTGCTCACGCTGCCGTCGTCTCATTATGGGATGGATGTGTTTCAGAGCCTGTTCCAGACCAATCTGTCCAGCAGCTCACCTGAGTTCATCACACAGGTAGGAATCGAGCTTCACAACCAGCAGAGAACGTTTCCACAACGTTGGCCAACGTTACCCAGGAGTTCTGTTGGGTTTAATGTCAAAGGATTGTCTTCAGGGTGTCGTTGCTGATAACGTTTGGACCACGTTATAAAACACGACGTTCTCCGGTGTCTCATTACGACAAAGAAAGAATGTTCTCTAATTAGAGACATGGAAGGAAACTAAAGCTTCTGAAGACCCTGGAGACCCTCAGTCCTCCAGGTCATGGTCGTCCTCCTGGTTTCAATCGGAGCATCTGGACTTGGTTGAGTTTCTAAAAGACGTCTTGGATGAACTCAAGCCAGTCCAGATGTGACTGGAACCAGGAGGATGAAGCTTCTGGAACTGATGGGAGGTGTGTTTATGGTGTTTACGGTGTTTCAGTGCCTGAAGGATCCGTCGTCCTCACAGCTCAGGGTTCTGAGTTCCTCCGTTCCTCGTCTCAACACCTCCAGCTCTGGTTCCACAGTCTGGACCCAGGCCTCGGCAGAACTCCACTGTGGAACCGGAGGAACCCCGACGCTCTTCTTCCAGACGGTGAGGTTCAGTCTGTTGGACGAGACAAATGAAGTCCATGTGAAGCTAACCGAAGCTAACAGACGCTAACCGAAGCTAACAGACGCTAACCGAAGCTAACTGAAGCAGTTCTGGTGGACTGTTCTTTGTCCGACGCAGCAGCTGATGTTTGTTTGTGTTGTTTTTTTGCAGGATGTGGTTTTAGACGTCGTGGTTTCTTATTCTGAGAAGAAGCTCTTCATGCAGGGAGACGTCAAACAGTAAGGACCTCGTCTGATTCATACTAAACTCACTGGGCGGTGGAAAGTCTGCAGAAAGGAAACAAAAACAACACGAATGAGACACAAAACCACAAAAAAGCATCTGAGAACAGCAAGAAGTTAGAATGAAACAGTCAGAGGCTCCACCTGGTGGAACAACCCGGTACTACAGCCTAATTAACAGCAAGGTTCGTTATCTAATTCAGCTGTCTGCAACCTTTTTAGCACCATGGACTGTAGATTTTATAGATATGAGGGGAAAGAAGAAGGTCGTGCATGTCAGTAAATGTAGACCAGCTGTAGTTCCTGGTTGTTCCACCAGGTGGAGCCTCTTCCTGTTTAACACTGTAGAGACCAGAGGAGGCGTCACTCAGACTACAGTTCATGTTGGAAGCAGAGAGCATTGTGGGAGTTTAGCTAGCAACGGGCACCATGACAAAGACTCCTGGGGTGGTTAATGACCTCCAACCAGAGCTCATGCATCCAAAAGGAGCCAAAAAATTTTGGTCCATAGAAAATTGTCTTACTTGAAACCAGTTAGTGGTGCGAAAAAAGGTGAAACTATTTAAAAATTTAAAAACGTTTTAATAAATTTAAAAAGTGTCCTCAATGAATAAAGGAAAATTTCCACTGAGGTGGACAATAAAGTTATTTGAATTTGAATTTGAATTTGAATAAAATGAATTCTTATTGCTAAATGTTCCTTTACCTTTCCGAGTCTCTCCCTCTTTCCTAAGAAGCTCCAGAAACGTTTGTTTTTTATTAATTTTGGTGGGAAACGAGCTCAGACAGGAAGTAGCAGGAAGACAATCTAGTTATTTTTTCAAAATAAAACACCCTGTGGATTCCGCTGGAAATAAAATTTTAAAAGTAAAGTGTTTTTATTCATGCTGTGCGGCCGGTACCAGATGACCCACGGCGGTCTGGTTGGGAACCACTGAGACGTACCAGCATGTAAACCGATGAGGCGTAACATCTGGACCACCTCCCCAATACTGTGATGGTCCCCCTTTATGCTCTGAACCACTGGACCAGAGGACCTCTCAGGGGGTCCTATGGGGTCTGGAACCACTGGATCCTTTGGTTCCTCTGTCAATCCAACTGGTTCCACTGCATCCTGTTGATGCTTGATCAGAATGGGCTGTAGGAAGTCTGGAGGTCACATCAACATGTTGGACCATTGTCATGTTCCTCCACATGTTCCTCCACATGTTCCTCCACATGTTCCTGATTGGTTGGTGTTGTTGCCATGTGGTGGGGGCATCTTCATCCAGGAACACCTCATAGAACCGATATGATCCATGTTCTTCATGTCGGGCTGATCAATGTCTTGTGTTTCACTGATGATCCTCCTCCTTTCCAGAGTCTCTCTGATCAGAGCTGAGCTTCCGTCCAACGATCAGCTGGTGAGTTTGTTTCCTTTGCCTCGTCGTGACCCGTGTTCAAACCTTTAGTTCATGTATGTGAAGCCGCTGGACACCTGGAGATGCTCCGGCTGTTCTCCTGACGTGTTCAGGGGGACACGTGATGACAGAAGCTTCTCCCGTGTCCTTCCACCTGTTCAGCCGCTCTTCTTCTGCTTCCAGCTGCAGGACGAGGAGCAGCGAGACTTCATAAGAGAAGCCGTGGAGAAGATCGGAGTCCCTAAAGTCCTGTCAGGTGAGGAGCAGCTGATGGTCTGAAGCCACCTGTGACCTGTGATCATTAGAACATGCAGACACGGTCCTGAGAGGTCGTAGTTCTACCGTCTGGACCTGGTTCAGGTCTGGTGAAGATGTTCCGCCTCTCGTCTGGATGGGAGGAGGAACATCTTCCACCAAGTCCAGACGGGCCTGGAGATGCTGCTTACATGTGTGGGTTGGCGTGTTATTCAAGGTGTGAATTTACCTGCTTAGCCACACGTGAAGGATTTAGACCCCCAGACACATAAAACACGTATGTTCTGCTGCAGTTCTGGAGGTGGAACTGACCCGGCTTCTGGACAAACAGGGAACCAACTTATTCGACATCTCCAACCCTGAAGTTCTTCCTCAGGACGTGAGTTCTCCTTAGGTTCTCCTTAGGTTCTCTGTAGGTTCTCTGTAGGTTCTCCTTAGGTTCTCCATAGGTTCTCCTTAGGTTCTCTATAGGTTCTCCTTAGGTTCTCTATAGGTTCTCCTTAGGTTCTCCTTAGGTTCTCTATAGGTTCTCCTTAGGTTCTCCTTAGGTTCTCTGTAGGTTCTCCTTAGGTTCTCTGTAGGTTCTCCTTAGGTTCTCCTTAGGTTCCCCTTAGGTTCTCTGTAGGTTCTCCTTAGGTTCTCTGTAGATTCTCCTTAGGTTCTCCTTAGGTTCTCCTTAGGTTCTCTGTAAGTTCTCGTTACGTTCTCTGTAGGTTCTCCTTAGGTTCTCCTTAGGTTCTCTGTAGGTTCTCCTTAGGTTCTCTGTAGGTTCTCCTTAGGTTCTCCTTAGGTTCTCCTTAGGTTCCCCTTAGGTTCTCTGTAGGTTCTCCTTAGGTTCTCCTTAGGTTCTCCTTAGGTTCTCCTTAGGTTCCCCTTAGGTTCTCTGTAGGTTCTCCTTAGGTTCTCTGTAGGTTCTCCTTAGGTTCTCCTTAGGTTCTCCTTAGGTTCCCCTTAGGTTCTCTGTAGATTCTCCTTAGGTTCTCTTTAGGTTCTCTGTACGTTCTCCTTAGGTTCTCCTTAGGTTCTCTGTAGGTTCTCCTTAGGTTCTCTGTAGGTTCTCCTTAGGTTCTCTGTAGGTTCTCTGTAGGTTCTCCTTAGGTTCTCCTTAGGTTCTCCTTAGGTTCTCTGTAGGTTCTCCTTAGGTTCTCCGTAGGTTCTCCTTAGGTTCTCTGTAGGTTCTCCTTAGGTTCTCCTTAGGTTCTCTGTAGGTTCTCCTTAGGTTCTCCTTAGGTTCTCTTTAGGTTCTCTGTAGGTTCTCTGTAGGTTCTCTGTAGGTTCTCCTTAGGTTCTCTTTAGGTTCTCCATAGGTTCTCTTTAGGTTCTCTGTAGGTTCTCGTTAGGTTCTCGTTAGGTTCTCTTTAGGTTCTCCTTAGGTTCTCCTTAGGTTCTCTTTAGGTTCTCGTTAGGTTCTCTTTAGGTTCTCCTTAGGTTCTCCTTAGGTTCTCCTTAGGTTCCTGCTTGGTTTGTGGGTTTGTGACTCCTGTCTTGCTTCAGGGCTCCACGTTGATCCAGATGGACTTCGGGTTTCCTCACCACCTGCTGGTGGAGTTTCTGAAGAAGACGCTGCAGTGAAACCGAGCAGCTGAGGTTCAGTTTGTTTGTGAAGAAGCTGACATGAAAACGTCTCCTGTGACTGAACTGTTATAATTATAGTATAAAGTAGGAAACTCAGAGGGTGACGTTGTTCTATTCCTGGAGTGTTTTGATTAACTTCTAAAGAACTTTAACGTTGAAGCTTTTCAGACAAGTTTTAATGAATATTAGATGAATTTTAAATAAAGTTAAACTGTTTTCAGTCATTTCGTCAAACCTCACTGAGTTTTATTGTAGAAACAGTAAAAGTCCTGCTTTCAAAATGACATCAAACAAAGTCCCAAATAAAAATAATCAGTTCTATAGAAAAACCACTTCATAATAATAATAATGTGTGTTTTTATCCTGAGTTATAATTATTTATGATTTAATGTGTCCAGAACTTGATCGACCTGCTGGTTCTGTCTGAAACACCTGGTTTCATTGTTGGGTGGGTTCTGCAAAGAGACACAGATGGTCCAGGAAGAGAAGCAAAATTACAAAAAACACCCGCAAAACTTCCACAAGGGGGCGCCGAAGGACCTCAAAGGAACACCAACAGAGATGCAAAGAGGCAAAAAATGAAATGAAAACACAGAAAAAGACCAGAAAGACACAAAACAACCATAAAAAGACTCAAAACATCCATGAAGACTCACAAAATGAAAATGAGAACATGGAAAATGACCACAACGAGATGCAGCATGTCTACAACAAGACACAAAGAGGCAAAAAATGAAAACAGAAAGAGACGAGAAAGACTCAAAACAACCACAAGGGGGCGCCAAAGGACCACAAAGACACAAGAAACAACAACAGAGAGACAAAATGGAAACAGGGAGACAAAAAATGACCACAAAACACCATGAAAAGACTCAAAACAACCATGAAGACACACAAAATGACTACAAAGGGATGAGGAACAACCCCAGAGACACAAAACAGCTGCAAAAAGACAGAAAACGACAATAAAAACCTACAAGAAGTCCACAAAGTGATGCTAAATGTCTGCAAAGCAACACAAAGAGACCACATGAAGATGCAGAACAACCCTGAAGAGCCCCGACTCATCCATGAGGCGAAGCCAGACGACCACAGAGAGACAAGAAACAACAGCAGAGACTCAAAATGCAAACAAGAAGACACAAACTGACTATAAAGAGGCACAAAATGTCTATGAAGAGATGCAACATGTCTACAGAGAGACAGGAAACAACCACAAGGGGGCGCCAAAGGACCACAAAGACACAAGAAACAACCAGAGAGACACAAAATGGAAACAAGGAGACAAAAAATGACCACAAAAAATAGAAAATGACCAGAAAAACACAAAACAACCATAAAATACATAAAACAACCATAAAAAGACACAAAACGACCATAAAAAGACACAAAACAACCATAAAATACACAATATAACCATAAAATACACAATATAGCCATAAAAAGACACAAAACAACAATAAAAAGACATAAAACGACCATAAAAAGACACAAAACAACCATAAAATACACAAAACAACCATAAAAAGACACAAAAAAACATAAAAAGATGAGAAACAACCATAAAAAGACACAAAACGACCATAAAAAGACACAAAACAACCATAAAATACACAAAACAACCATAAAAAGACACAAAAAAACATAAAAAGATGAGAAACAACCATAAAAAGACACAAAACGACCATAAAAAGACACAAAACAGCCATAAAATACACAATATAACCATAAAATACACAATATAACCATAAAAAGACACAAAACAACCATAAAATACACAATATAACCATAAAAAGACACAAAACAACCATAAAAAGATGAGAAACAACCATAAAAATACTCAAAATAACCATAAAAAGACACAAAACAACCATAAAAAGACACAAAACAACCATAAAATACTCAAAATAACCATATAAAGACAAAACAACCATAAAAAGATGAGAAACAACCATAAAAAGACACAAAACAACCATAAAATACTCAAAATAACCATAAAAGGACACAAAATAACCATAAAATACTCAAAATAACCATAAAAGACACAAAACAACCATAGAAAGATGAGAAACAACCATAAAAAGATGAGAAACAACCATAAAAAGACACAAAACAACCATAAAATACACAAAACAACCATAAAATACACAAAACAACCATAAAAAGACACAAAACGACCATAAAAAGACACAAAACAGCCATAAAATACACAATATAACCATAAAATACACAATATAACCATAAAAAGACACAAAACAACCATAAAAAGACACAAAACAGCCATAAAATACACAATATAACCATAAAATACACAATATAACCATAAAAAGACACAAAACAACCATAAAATACACAATATAACCATAAAATACACAATATAACCATAAAATACACAAAACAACCATAAAATACACAATATAACCATAAAAAGAAACAAAACAACCATAAAAAGATGAGAAACAACCATAAAAATACTCAAAATAACCATAAAAAGACACAAAACAACCATAAAAAGACACAAAACAACCATAAAATACTCAAAATAACCATATAAAGACACAAAACAACCATAAAAAGATGAGAAACAACCATAAAAGGACACAAAACAACCATAAAATACTCAAAATAACCATAAAAAGACACAAAACAACCATAAAAAGACACAAAATAACCATAAAATACTCAAAATAACCATAAAAAGACACAAAACAACCATAAAAAGACACAAAACAACCATAAAAAGACACAAAATAACCATAAAATACTCAAAACAACCATAAAAATACTCAAAATAACCATAAAAAGACACAAAACAACCATAAAATACTCAAAATAACCATAAAATACTCAAAACAACCATAAAAAGATGAGAAACAACCATAAAAATACTCAAAATAACCATAAAATACTCAAAATATCCATAAAATACTCAAAACAACCATAAAAAGATGAGAAACAACCATAAAAATACTCAAAATAACCATAAAAAGACACAAAACAACCATAAAAAGACACAAAATAACCATAAAATACTCAAAATAACCATAAAATACACAAAATAACCATAAAATACTCAAAATAACCATAAAATACTCAAAATAACCATAAAAAGACACAAAATAACCATAAAATACTCAAAATAACCATAAAATACTCAAAACAACCATAAAAAGATGAGAAACAACCATAAAAGGACACAGAACAACCATAAAATACTCAAAATAACCATAAAAAGACACAAAACAACCATAAAAAGACACAAAACAACCATAAAAAGATGAGAAACAACCATAAAAATACTCAAAATAACCATAAAAAGACACAAAACAACCATAAAAAGACACAAAACAACCATAAAATACTCAAAATAACCATATAAAGACAAAACAACCATAAAAAGATGAGAAACAACCATAAAAGGACACAAAACAACCATAAAATACTCAAAATAACCATAAAAAGACACAAAACAACCATAAAAAGACACAAAACAACCATAAAATACTCAAAATAACCATATAAAGACAAAACAACCATAAAAAGATGAGAAACAACCATAAAAGGACACAAAACAACCATAAAATACTCAAAACAACCATATAAAGACACAAAACAACCATAAAATACTCAAAATAACCATAAAAAGACACAAAACAACCATAAAAAGACACAAAACAACCATAAAATACACAAAACAACCATAAAATACACAAAACAACCATAAAAAGATGAGAAACAACCATAAAAGACACACAAAATGTCTATGAAGAGATGAAATATGTCTACAGAGAGACAGGAAACAGCCACAAGGGGGCGCCAAAGGACCACAAAGACACAAGAAACAACCAGAGAGACACAAAATGGAAACAAGGAGACAAAAAATGACCACAAAAAATAGAAAATGACCAGAAAGACACAAAACAACCATAAAATACATAAAACAACCATAAAAAGACACAAAACAACCATAAAAAGACACAAAACGTCTATGAAGAGACTTGAAGTGGTCATGAAGAGCCTTGACACAACTACAGCAACACAAAATGGACAAAGACAAAAAGACCAACGACTGGATGCAAACGGCGACGACATGAAGCTTAACGAGGGTTGAAGAAGCTCTGAGGCTGCAGCAGGACGTTTCCTCCCCGACCAGTTTACAGCTTTGATTGTGTTTAAATCAGAAACAACAAAAACATGATGTCATATTTTAGTAAACTACATCCTAGATATGAATTTACTGATTAAACCAGTGTTTTTAAATCTCATGTCATGTTTGCTGATCCGATGCTCCGTCATGTCTGTGTTGTTTTATTTCTTCTACTGGGAGCTTCTGGTTGGTTTCGTCGGTAGAAGAGCTGAAGTTCTGGCTGTTCATGGTCCAGACGTCTCGGCCTGTTGACTGTTACTGAAGTTAACTTACACTGACTTCAATATCAGGTCAAATAAAGACGTTTGTTTGACGACGGCTGGAGGATGAGGACCTTCTGGAGTCCATCTGATTACAACAGGCCTCCGTCCAACCAGATCCCAGCGTTCAGCGTCACTGAAGTCTGTCCTGGTCGATCCGTTATGCAACACTACGGACTCTAACTTTGGCCCTCAGCCTCTTTTCTCCTGTTAGAGTCGACCTCAGGCTGCTGTGAAGCCACGCTGGTCAAGCCAACTCACTCTTTATGAATTTACTGCCGGCAGATAAAGAAAGAGCCCATCGTAAAACCTGGAGGACAAAGTCAAAGAGAATCAACACATTTTCATAACAGTGATGATGATAAACTGGACGCTGCAGAAACACGTTCTGTCCCTCACTCAGTAAGAAACCTTGGCTGATAAAATAGTCTTTGAAAATAATGAAATAACAGCAAAACGATTGTCCTCAAAGATCCTGTGATAGTTTGGTTTCCTTCCTAAATAAAACCTCTAAAAACCTCTAAAAACAGCCACCTGATCCTTTCACACCGCATCATTTAGCAGAGATCGGTTTGAAAAGGTTTCACTGGTGGAGAAAACTAGTTTATGTTCATCAGAAAAATGACAGGGTGGACGGTGACATCACAGGGTGGACAAAATGACATCATAGAGTGGACAAAATTACATCATAAGGTGGACAATGACATCACAGGGTGGACGATGACATCATAAGGTGACAAAATGACATCATAGAGTGGACAAAATGACATCATAAGGTGGTGGACAAAATGACATCATAAGGTGGACAAAATGACATCACAGTGTGAACAGTGACATCACAAGGTGGACAATTACATCATAAGGTGGACAAAATGACATCATAAGGTGGACAATTACATCACAGGGTGGACAATGACATCATAATGTGGACAAAATGACATCATAAGGTGGACAAAATGACATCATAAGGTGGACAATTACATCACAGGGTGGACAATGACATCATTAGGTGGACAAAATGACATCATAACATGGACAAAATGACATCATAAGGTGCACAGTGACATCACAAGGTGGACAATTACATAACGGAGTGGACAAATGACATCACAAGGTGGACAATGACATCATAAAGTGGACGAAATGACATCACAGGGTGAACAGTGACATCAGAGGGTGTCCCCATGATGACAGAGTGGACAGCAATTGTGTGTATTAAATGTTAAATACTATTAGAGCTGTGAGCAGTGTTGGACGGCTCCTCGCTTCGTGCTGCTCAGCTATTGTTCGCATGTCCACCAGGTGGCGCTGTGACTAAGACAGGATATCACCATATGGCTGTCGTCAGACCTGGACTCTGATCATGCATGTGAGGTTTGAGGCCATTTGGAGCATGTACAGGCTAGTTAGACAGCACTTCCTGTTCCTTTCATGGTAAAATGCGGGGGTTGCCACGGCGTTTTATGGATCATTAAGTTGTGCTCACCACCACCTGTAGTGCATGCTGGGTAAACTGAGGCGGTTTGGAGTTACCCCCCAGGACGAGCTCGCTCTAGAAAATTTGCAAATTTTCGCCAAAATTCTGTCACAAAATTCAAAATGGCCGACTTCCTGTTGCATTGTGGGTATGGGTTGTTGAGGATTTCTCATGCGTATTGACGTGATACATGTGTACTGAATTCCGTAGCTCAGGGGAACAACTTTTCTAATGTTCTAGGGGGCGCTGTTGAGCCATTTTGCCACTCACATGTAATTCTCCTAAAATATGACCTTTTTCTCCAGGTTCCGTGTCAAGTTAGACGTGTTTCAAGTATGTTTAGGGGGTCAAAGTGGCGATTCAAAGGGGAAATAATCTGAACGACTTGTTTTACCCAAGAACCTGATGAGAACAATAGGAAGTATTTAAGTTTGTGTCCTTTAAGTCTGGTTACACTGCCTGCAGTCAGCAGAGCAGCATGTGATTGTCCTGGCTGGTGTCAGTGTGTGGACATGTGGAGGAACTGATGAGGACACAATCAGCTGCTGTCTGCTTTATTCCAGCCTCCAGTAAACCTGGAAACGAGCTTTAAAACGTCCACCCTGGATGTAAAGCTAATATATTCCTATCATTTATAATCAGATATGAGTTTATTGAGGTTTATCTTAATTAATTGTGCTGCTGTGAGCCAGCTGAGGCGTCATGTTGTGGACAAAGTGCAGAAGCAGCTGCTGATAAAATAAAACCTGGTGGACAGTTTGAGTCCCAGTCAGCTGATTATTGATCAGAGCTGGACTCGGCAGACCTTCATCTAGACCTGACTCACTCTGTTTCTGCTGAGTCATGGCGTCCGTTCGCCTCATCTCATTCCTGAATTGTTCTCTTGGCTGCAGATTCTCAGCGTCAGGCCAAAGTGAGTCATCAGCTTCATCACCTGAACGACGTCAGTCTGCTGCCTTCAGACCCGACGGAGTCACAGCGACTCGTTCCAACAGTCAGCTCTGACTTCACTGCAGGGTTTCATCACTTTACAGGACAGAGCTGTAACTCACATGATGACTGGGCTCAACAACAACAACACAAACAAAAATGCAGAAACGTTCGCGTCTGATCGTCTCATGTTTGTCGAATTAGTTTTTTCTGTACATATGTATGTTATAAAGTAAAACATGAAAATGACCACAGATACCTCTTTTCCACTGAGCTGGTTCCAGGTCTAGTTCGGAGCCAGAGCCTGACTTAGCTCCACTTCTTTGTGTTTCCACCACCTAAGCACCGACTCCAGGTTCTATAAACTGGAGCTCAGCAAGCACCAACTCTTTGCTGGTCCAGAGCTAAGCACCGAGTACGTCAGGGGCTGATGCTGATCTGAAGCATGGTGGTGGCAGCATCATGATGTGAAGCATGGTGGTGGCAGCATCATGATGTGAAGCACGGTGGTGGCAGCATCATGATGTGAAGCACGGTGGTGGCAGCATCATGATGTGAAGCACGGTGGTGGCAGCATCATGATGTGAAGCACAGTGGTGGCAGCATCATGATGTGAAGCACGGTGGTGGCAGCATCATGATGTGAAGCATGGTGGTGGCAGCATCATGACGTTAAGCATGGTGGTGGCAGCATCATGGTGTAAAGCACGGTGGTGGCAGCATCATGACGTGAAGCACGGTGGTGGCAGCATCATGACGTGAAGCACGGTGGTGGCAGCATCATGACGTGAAGCACGGTGGTGGCAGCATCATGACGTGAAGCACGGTGGTGGCAGCATCATGACGTGAGGCAACAGGTCCTTGAAGGCTTGTAAAAGGGTCTCCTGGTATCTTCTGTGTATAAATGTCTCCTTCCATTGCCTCTAACTGTTCTGACCAACCTCCTACCAACATGCTGATATGAGCCTTAAAGTTTACCCAGAATGCACTTGTTAAAGTTTCCTCTGGTGGATGATCAGAAACCAGAAACACATCCAGGAACCACTGATGGTTTCTGACTCTATATAGATGTTAAACTGTTCACACTAGGAGACATCCCATAATACTGATGCTCAAAGTTGGTTATAGAGAAAAATTGTCCTAAATGACTTGAAATTTGTTCAGAATGACAGAAAAACTGTCCAAAGTTATTAAAATTTGTCTGAAATGACTAAAATGTGTTCATGATGATGTGAAAATCGTCCAAAAGCTTCAGATGATTTCTATAGATGTAGATGTTCATGTTCACAGGAAACAAACCACCACAGCCGTCTCTCTCGTTTTCATCTTTTATTTGTGCAAAGCATAAATTTACAGCCGAGTTCATTTCTCCACCCGCAGCTTCACCCAACACTCAGTCTGTAGTTCCATCTGCATCGGTGCCCGCTGCATAGAGACCAGCATCATCACAGGGTGCGTTCACAGCCGCTATACAGTTAACTAGAGTTACTCAGAGCTGCTAAATGTCTATTAGTGAATGTTACAGACAGCAAACGGACACATCAGTGAGGCTGTTTGTTCTCTACCGGGGATTCATTTAGCTGATTTTAAAGAACCAATCAGAGCCAATCAGAACCAGTCAGAGCCAATCAGAACCAACGCATCGTGGTTTTGGTCCAAAGTGAAACTGAAAGTGACGTTACACAGATGGAATGCTATATAACCACAGATCAGTGTCACGTCTCCCATCACAAATGTAAAAAAAACACATGTAAAAAAGGACAGAGAGCAGAGATGTACAGTCATGGAAGGTCAAACGATACAAAACACAGATTCAGGTTAGCAGAAGAGAACGCCGCTGAACGGTGTCAAAGTAAAACAGGAAGACGCTCCAGTGACCCTTCAAACCGTCCGGCGTTCCCCTCCACGCATCCTGCTGCTCAGACAGAAGAAAAATACACGTTCAAAAGGAAATATGACGATAAAATACACTTTAATGTAAAATAAAACCACCTACAGTCACAGTTCAGCGACACTCAGCGTCCACAGACATAAAGCGTAGATTCAGACGTTTACGGTCCCTAAAAGTGCCAAAGTGGACATTCAAACCCTCCGTCAGGGTTCTGCTGCAGCCTTCAGCCGAGCTTTAGCGTTCAGCTTCACAGTCTCATTTGGTGGTTTAATGTCAAATATCCCTCACAGGTAAACAGATGCAAAAATTCACTTTAACGTCACAGGAATGAACATGCTAATGTCGCACAGCTTTACTAGCAGCACAGCCACATGCTAACACAGGTTAAAGGAAGTGAACCAGTGTTTAAGTGTTTAGTAGTGTTAAGTAGTTATGGTGACAGTCTGAACGGGCTTTTGCTAAACCTGCTGATCCAAACAGCAATTTATTGTCCAGCTATAGCTTAACGACTAGCTAGCACATCAAGCTAATTAGCTCTCTTGAGTGCTGCTTTCCAGCTAACACCACTAGTTTGTGGCGTTACATTAAAAAAAACCTCAGCACATTAGCTTTGTTTTATTGATTCACTGTTCTGAAGCTGTTGTCAGATGATATCTGATGCTAGGCTAACATTAGCAACTTTTAACGCCAACAATAACAGTGAAGAAGTAATAAAAGGATGTTTAAAAGCTGCTTTTCCAACATGTGTAAAACCTTAATTTAATGACTTCCTAGAATGGGAAAATGTAACTGTTAGACAAAATCAGTACTGAACTCTGTGACCAGACATCTAAAGTAGGCTAGTTAGCTTTTAGCATGACTCAGCATGTTACTTTTTAGTTAGCTTTAGTTATATTTATTAGGTATAATATCAACATAGTAAGATGTTGGAGCATCAAAGTTAATGGTTTCTGAAAACGGAATGGAAAAGTTAGAAAATAAGTTTTAGCTAAAGCTAACTGTGACCGGCTCATATTAGCCTTCATTAGCTGAAACACAGTCGCTATGATTTGGTTTTTATTTAGTTTTTTTCTATGTTAAAACAGATAATAGAAATTATACTACACACATGTAGTACTGCGTTTTGGTTTACAGAATCCTTCATTTCTTTGCCATAAATTTTGACCTATTTAGCATTTTAGCATGATATCATTAATATAGCTAGGTTTTCTGGAAACATCTAAATTAGGCTACTTAGCTTTAGCACGACACTACATGCTACTTCTCTCCATTACTGTTAGATTTAGCCTTATTTATGGGATATAATGTCCTACTACTACGACTGTGGAGCGTCAAAATTTAAACAGCAAGGAAACATCAGTGTATTAGGTTTAGCTAAAAATACAGCGACTGTACTCAGACTAGCCTTAGCTAGCTGGAGTCACTGGAATTTGGTTTGTTGTTTTTTCTTTTTTAAATGGATTTTAGAAAAGCTGTACACCTAGACTGAATGACTTCCTACAAAGATTAAAGATAAATTTACTGTCACATAAAATCTCTACTGTAGTCTGCAACTGGACATCGAAGCTACGCTAGGCTAGTTAGCGTTGAGCTAGAGTCTACATGTTACTATTGTCCTTCATGATTAGCTTTAACATCCAAGATGTTGGAACATCGAAATTAATTGTTCTGTTACTGAAAGCAGCATGAAAAGGTCAGTAAATTAGCTTTAGCTGAAGCTAACTGTGACCACATTTAGATTAGCCTTAACTAGCTGGAGTGCAGTGACTGATAAACAAACATTAAAAATAAACTTAGAACAAATATGTAGTTATTGTGTTTTGGTTTTTTGTCTTATATTTAGTGTTAGCATTTTAGCACAATGTCATGTATCAACCAAGAGCTTCTTTAAAAACTCTTTTTACAGGATTCTTCTAGTAAACGAGTAAAGAGAAAGTCAGCTGGACATTATTCATTACTATTTTCTACAGACTTGTGTTGGTAGCGTTAGCTCAGTTAGCTAGTTAGCCACAAACCTGTCAGTGAACATTGGCTAAATTAGGTTTGCTGGCTAGAAATCAAGAAGCCCGTTAAACACTGCCATGAATTTCATGTAGTAAATCCTGTTTCTAGTGTAGAGCGCCTCCTAGCTGGGAGAATGAAACGCTGGACATGTCAGGGTTAGCAAAAGTCCGTTTCAGTCTGTCTGCACTTCTTCACGACGTTAAACAGACAGTAAAGTGAAATGTGACTTATAACACTTTCATTTACAGGCAGAGGGAGTCGGTCCCAGCAGCAGGTCATGAATCGGAGTTAACATGAGGAGGTGAGGTAGGAGCTGCCGGTCCACCACGTCTGGACGAGTCCATCACAGTTTCATGTTCATAATCTGAGCTCTGATGAGATGAAGTGATTCAGATCTTCACTAAATGCACCTTTAACAGAGCTCCTGCACAGTAAAACCTCACTGAACCCCCTGAACCCCGACGTCACAGCATTTATCAGAAAACTACACAAACAGACTTTGGATTTTCAGATTTTCTACTTTCTGACGGTCCTTGAACTAACCACTAACCGTATGTGACGTGTAGAAGTGACTCGTCCGAGTTTAAGGTTTATTCCATGTCTCAATAAAAATTCGCCAAAAATCAAAAATTTATTCTCATTAAATTTTGCGAAAAACAAAAAATTCTGCACTCGTCAGCGTAACCGTGACGACAGCCGTGACCCAGCTGTGACCAACAGTCAGCTGACAAAAATTCAAAGAGCGTCTGTCTGAACTGCAGTTTCTCCCCGTGCGGGTAACATCTGGGTCACGTGTTCTTTCAGTTTCTGTAAAATAAATCTTAATTTTTTTTTCTTTTATATGATCTGTCAAGTTAAACATGTTGTATTTGCGTGTTCTAATTTTCTCCATAGTTTCATATTTTTTGCACCATCATTTGCTGTCCCCTCTTGTGTCCAGTTTATGATTTAAAAAATGCCGAATTCTGTGTTTCCATAGAGGAGCAGGACTTTATCCTGAGGGTTGGAGTTCAGAGGGTTGATTAAGTATTATTATTGGTGCGATGTTGAGGCACCTTGGCAACAGGAAGTGACACCAAAACGCCAGAGAAGTCACCAGAACATGCGTTAAACAGTAAGAAGCTGCCGTCACGGTGAGTCTTCAGTAATACGTGGCTGCCAGTGGAGGCTTTAGCAGCAGAACTCATGAAGACCTGCTGGAAGTCAGACAACGTGAAGCGTAAACCGCACAAAGACTCGTCACAGTGATCTATCGTAACGCTACGAAGACACCACTTCTCTGCAGAGACGCCACAGACGGCTACGTCCTGATGGCTTCGATCTGGTGAAGCCAATCAGGAAAACACAACAGAGCGGCGTTAACTCAGGCCTGAAGAAGAAGAAGAAGGAGAAGAAGAAGAAGAAGAAGAAGAAGAAGAAGAAGAAGAAGAAGAAGAAGAAGGAGAAGAAGAAGAAGAAGAAGAAGGAGAAGAAGAAGAAGAAGGAGAAGAAGAAGAAGAAGAAGAAGGAGAAGGAGAAGGAGAAGAAGGAGAAGAAGAAGAAGAAGAAGAAGGAGAAGAAGAAGAAGAAGGAGAAGAAGAAGAAGAAGAAGAAGAAGAAGAAGAAGAAGGAGAAGGAGAAGAAGAAGAAGAAGAAGAAGAAGAAGAAGAAGAAGGAGAAGAAGAAGAAGAAGAAGAAGGAGAAGGAGAAGAAGGAGAAGAAGAAGAAGAAGAAGAAGGAGAAGAAGAAGAAGAAGGAGAAGAAGAAGAAGAAGAAGAAGAAGAAGAAGAAGAAGAAGAAGAAGAAGAAGAAGAGGAAGAAGAAGAAGAAGAAGAAGAAGAAGAAGAAGAAGAAGAAGAAGCAACCAAACGGTGAGTGTACTATGGAGAGAACCAGCCCCGGTCAGCTCATCTACAGGAGGTCATATTCAGGTTTAGCTGGTGGCTGCTTCACATTTGGTTCCTTCCCACAGAGCGTCTCCGTCAGTTAATGTCTATACAAACACATGGATGCAACGCTTCGACCCGCCGCTGTCCTCCGAAGCTTCAGAGAGAGGAGCCGAGCGGTGATGGAGGTTAGTAGTCGATGGCTTGCTGTCTAATATTTTGGCAGAGTAAACTTGGAGCCGCGGTGGATTGTGGGACGTACGTTAAGCACCAAGCCACGAGGTCGAGGGTTCGGTCAGCAAACACCGACAGGCAGCAGATCCCCGACGGGCGAGGAGGAAGTAAAGCGTGAATCTGGTCGGCCAATCAGGCCGAACCGGGCGTTAATCATCCAATCAGGTCGCTCCGTTACACCACCCAGATCTTCTTCTGCTGGAAGTAGGCGTCAAACCGGGCCTGAGCATATTCCTGAAACACAACGAGGACACGTCAGGGTGTTCACAGGAGAGGGAGAAGCATTTACTTGTCAGGAATACACTTTTACAGCATCGTGGAATGTTGTTTTGTTGCCTATCCCAGGTGGGGTCTGGCATGGTACGAACCCCTGGAGCAGGAAGGGTTAAGGGCCTTGCTCAAGGGCCCAACAGTAGCGGCATTGGGGTTCGATCCTCCACCCAGTGGTCTGCAACCTTTGTTGCACCATGGACCGGTTTCAAGCAAGACGATGTTCTACATAGAAACCAACATGTTTTGGCTCCTTTTGGGTACATGAGCTCTGGTCGGAGGTCATTAACCTCCACATGAGTCTTTGTCATGGTGCCCGTTCCTAGCTAAACTCCCACAATGCTCTCTGCTTCCAACATGAACTGTAGTCTGAGTGACGCCTCCTCTGGTCTCTACAGGATTAAACAGTGACAGGCTCCCCCTGGTGGAACAACCAGGTACTACGATCTACAATACATTCAGTGACATGCACGACCTTCTTCTTTTTCCACATGTTTTCAATTGGTTAAATTATTCAGACGATGACTGGTCTGTAGAAAATTGTCTTTCTTGAAACCGGTCCGACGTGCAAAAAGGTCGCAACTTTTTTTAATTTAACATTTTTTAAATTTAAAAAGTGTCCTAAATGAATAAAACTACTTTTTATTGCTAAATGTGTATTTTCTTGTTAGAGTCTCTCCCTCTTTTCAGAGAAGTTCTCCATAGGCGTTTGTTTTTCATTAATTTTGGCGGGGAAACGAGCACAGAGTGAAGTGGGTGGAAGACGATCTAGTCATTTTTCAAAATAAAACACCCTGCAGAATTTGCCGGAAATAAAAAGGTTTTATGCTATGGGTCATCTGGTCCGGTACCAGATGACCCATAGTGTAGAGTTAGAACTCTGATCAGTGATAGAGGTACTGGGGAGGATGGACAAGCTGCCTGCTGAAGAACCAAAACTAGAGAAATGTTTCATTATTCTTTGTCCTGATCTACTTGATGTTAGAATTCGGAGCAGATATCTTCTTAAAACCAGAACCTCTCCACAGACATGTTCTAACGCTGCTCTGATCGCTCCGTGTGAAGCAGCCGGAGGTGTGTCGGGTTGACATGGCGGCCCGGTCCGACCTGAGCTCAGCTGGATGTTGACGCTGGCTCAGTTCCAGGCTCCGTGTTTCTACTTTAAATACTACAGCTGCCCTCATAAAGGACGGACTGTCGAACTGCTTTCTCTCAACGCGCTTTAAACTTTGAGCGGCTCTAATCAGCTTCATCCGTCGGCTTGTTTGAACTTGTGCAAGAC
This sequence comes from Dascyllus trimaculatus, assembly GCA_024666655.1. Classification (NCBI taxonomy): domain Eukaryota; kingdom Metazoa; phylum Chordata; class Actinopteri; family Pomacentridae; genus Dascyllus; species Dascyllus trimaculatus. The sequence continues at coordinate 73,494 of JAMOIN010001913.1, forward strand.
TCTGTGATGTAACAGCTGCAAAGGATTGTGGGTCAGACCAAAGGTGTAACGGAGCAAACAGTCAAAGCTTTGAATACAGTAAATTAACTGACCAGGTATCCAAACTTGATGGTGGACAGTCGAGCCTGGATGATGGACCACAAGCCCCAGAAGAAGTGAGAGGCCAGAGAGAACCTGGAAGAACACACCGACGCTCAGCTTTACTCTGCTCCTTTAACCTTTCCCTGTCACCTGCTGTGGCTCCACCTGAGCTCACCTGTTCACCTCCACGTAGAGCTCCTCCTTCACCTTCATCTGGTCCTCGGCGCTCAGGTTGTCGAAGCCTCGGTCGGACTCGCGCAGGTAGCTCTCAATGAAGTGGAGCTGCAGGTAAAGTCAGCGGTCAGGACTCCGTTAAGAGCAGCGATGAGACGATGCGGTCGCTGAACTCACCTGCTGGGCTTTAGACGGGTAGTTCTGAGCGTCCACTTTGAAGAACGGGAACTCGTCACAGTTGTAGTCATACATCCACTCGCAGAAGTGGTTTCCGATGTCGAATCCCCTGAAAGGTTCACAGACGGAGGAATAAACACGGACTGAAGGGGTTTCACAACGAAGGCTCTGAGTTAGATTTCACTTCTAAGAACGAGGGTCTGCAGAGGACCAGGAGGAAACATGAAGCAGCAAAGGCAAAGTTAAAACTGAACAAACGACACAAAGATAGAAAATACAACATGTAAATTACAGGAGGTCTTCGTGGTTACAAACGACTCCCGTACATTACTTAATAAATGGTCTGGTTCGTCACTAATACGATCCTAGAACTAGCTGCTGGGGGAAAACGGAGTCACCAACGAAGAAGAAATCCTGTATTTTTTGCCCTTTGTTTTGTCTCCCAGGCGTAAGGCAGACTCTTCTGATGGCGGCGCCTCGACCAAAAGGAAAGCCGTCACCGTGGAAGAGAAGTTAGACGTCGTTAAGCCTCTGAGGAGCGAGAAACGCCGACGAACATTGGCCGCGTGTTCTTTTAGGCATAAAATAAACACCAAAAATCAGCGTACGATGCGTTGAGGAGCGGATCTCGTAAAACGACGACCGCCTGCATCAACAAGCCACATAAAAACACATCCTAGTAGGACTCAGTGGTGACGTTACAGAAAGGCGAAGTCTTAGATTTTCAACTTTCCAACCGTCCCTGAACTCATCGTGTTGCTTTTATCTGATGGGAGGCTAGAAGCTTCCATGGAAGTCAATGTGGGAAACTCATTGTAAAGCACTTTGGATGCCACTGAGGTAGAGAAAGACGCTGTAGAAATGCAGACCGTTTACCATTTGGTCTGAAAAATGAACTGTTTCCACCTGATAATGTTAAAAAAAATACTAAAACTCTCGGCTGAACTGCAGGCAGTGCTTCCAGAGTACAGAAACTAATTAAAATGTAAATGAGGAAACGTCCGGATCACCTGTAGGGAATCAAAAAATAATTACACATGCTCTTTTTTAAAATTAGATTGTTGTAAAATAAATAATCAAAACGATGAAACCTTCACTGACTATTTTTCTGAGTTCTCTTTACCTCTAACCACGGGTGTGCTGTTTCAATAGAGAGCCATATATGTATTATATTATATTATATTATATTATATTATATTATATTATATTATATTATATTATATTATATTATATTACATTATATTATATTATATTATATTATATTATATTATATTTATTATATTATATTATATTATATCTGGGTTTTCTTCTTGCATCCAGTTTGTTGTTCTCATTTCAACGAGCTTATTCGCTGCGTTTCAACCTAGTTTTTATTCTTCGTTTGTTGTATTTCAGGGGAGGGGGACTTGAATTGAACCAGTACCAGGACTTCACAGGTCCCTGCTGTACGTCTGTTTTCATGGAGGTCACATGGACTCGGTGTTTCTCTGTTTGTTCAGGTTAACATGAGACTCGGTTTCTCCAGGAATGTCCACAGACGGCTTCTCTCTGGTTGAACATGTAAACACAGCTGATCCTGGCTTCATCCTGTTACATATGAGATCCTGTGACGACGGAGGTTCTGCTGCAGCTCTACAGGTTATGTAATGATGCATATTTACAACAAAACACAGCCGCTGAGATCATTTCTTAACCTGTAGAGCTCAGATCAATCAATGTCATAATTACCAAGTGAAATATTCAACTAAAATCAGCTACAACCTACTTTTATTATACAGTTTTAAGAATGGAAAATGTCCGTAATTACAACTACAAATATCAACATTAGACAAATGGCTATAATGAATTAGTTCATTCAGTCACTTATTTGAGCTAAAATTCTAACAAAGCAAATATAAGTATAATGTTACCATGTTCACCATTTTAGTTTAGCCTATTAGCGAGCTAACATTTGTAGAAACATCAACAGACAACTGAACCTCACAAACTGTCAGTTGAGGTCCAGTGTTGTACTAAATGCTAACACCAGCATGCTCACGTGCTTCCAAACATTGCTAACAAGTTGACATTTAACGACTATGTTGTTTGCAGTGTTTACCATTTTCGTTTAGCCTGTTAGCATGCTAACATTTGTAAAAATGCCAACGTCAGGAAAGTAGCTGATCTCCAGCCATGCTAGGAGCTCTGTGAGGTTTGACTTTATGCTAAAATGCCAACAGACACACGATGGCAGTGCTAGAATGCTAATGTTTGACAGCCATCTTTGTCAGAGTACTGCTGCCAGTTCTCTGAGTTTAAGCTAATGGCTCACGTTAGCCTACGTTAACAAGCAAACAATAATAATATGTGAATGTTTAAGATCAAATAAATTTAAGTTTACATTTATGACCTACTGTCAGTTCCAGTCTGTAGTTGCCTGCAGCTCTTTGAGGTTGAGCTAAATGCTAGCATCAGCATGTAACAAGACACATATGCTAGCATGCTGATATTTACCAAGTGTTATGTTTATAATGTTCTTCTTTGTTTAACCTGTTAGCATGATAATATTTGTTAAAAAACAAAACAACATCACATAAAAAGCGTACCTACAGCCATGCTAGCAGTTCTCTTAGGTTTGACTATTAGATAAAATGCTAACATCCCCATGCTAACATGCCGACATTTAAAAAGTGTAATGTTTATCATGTCCATCCTGTTAGCATGCTAATATTAAACAAATAGCTACATGACATCCATGCTAGCAGCTCTCTGAGGTTTGGCTTTGAGCTAAAATGCTAACAACTGTGTGCTGACTTGCTGATATTTATCAAGTGTAATGTTTATCATGCTTGTCTTTGTTTAGCCTGTTAGCATGCTAATATTTCTAAAAAAAAATAATACCAACATCAGATAGCTACACCCATGCTAGCAGCTCTCTGAGTTTTTACTCTGCACTAACATCTTAACATCATCATGCTAACAGTGACAATGCTAGCATGCTAATGTTTAACAAGCATCTTAGTGTAGCCTGTTATTATGCTAATACTGGCTAATTAAACCAGCTGAGGCTGATGGAGCGTCACTCTTTTAGCATATTTTTGCTCCAGAAATGTTGAACAGGTTAACGTTTTGAAGCTAATGGTGGCGCTAAAAGGAAAGCTAAAGCTGATAAAGAGAACAGAGTGTTCCGACGGCTGTGCTGGGCTGTAGTTTTTGTCTGTCCCTGCTGGTCCCAGTAACGGGCTGGGACTGAGACCAGAACAGTGTTTTGGTCTGCACTGACTCCCTTCTGGTTCCCACAGTTTTATCAGCAGCTGCTCCAAACACAAAGCACCAGCCTCCCCCTCTGCTCTGTTTACATCCCATCACCGAGGAGGAGACCGCCGGGGGCGTGTCCTCCTGCACATACATGACCAACATGTGCTCACATGTTTGACATGTGTGTTCTGGCGCAACATGTGTTCCCTGGTAGCGAATGAGGAGCCTTAAAGGGGAAACGCTGGAGGGTCTGAGGGGGTTCAACTGTTTCCCAGGAATGAGACTCAGGAATTCAGGCTGAGGTGTGGAAAACAAGCGCTCCCCCTCAGACACACCCCTCCTCCTAAACAGCCTCGTCATCCTCAGTGCTTCCAACCCTTCCTCCTCCACCGAGCAGCGCCGCAGAGCGAATCCGCTGCACCTCCACCTCCATCAGCCACACTGGAGGCTCTGGGCTCCGTCTCCACCCGGCCGCCGCCCAGACTGCAGTTACATAACAGCTGCAGTGAATATTTCAACGCTCAGCCATGATTTATGAGCAGCGCAGCGAGGAAGTAAGAATGTAGCCCAGACAGGAGCAGAGAGGAGTCTGATCTCAGCCTCCTCAGCCTCCTTTCTGCTGTCGGAGGGTAAAGAAGCAGCAGCAGATTCAAAGATTCAAACAGCAGCAGGTCTGTTGGATCATCACCAAACACTAAAGCACCTCTAAGGAGTCCAAATAACAAACACCTAGTAAACAATCCTGGTAATAAAAGGTGTAAAACAGACGAGGAGGGGAAATAACACTCAGGATGACGTTTATTCAGAGAACAGCCTTTATAATGTCACTTTTTTTACAGCTGTTCTCATTTTATAATTTAATTTTCACATTTCCATGTCAGCTTCTCCTTCATAGAATCAGTTTTTATTCCTTAATTCACCTTTTTATCACTTTTTTATTTTATAATATTAATTTTTATTATGCATTTTTCATGTTTTTTATCTTATGATTTAATTTTTCACGCTGATTCTTTTAATTTCATGTCGCTTTTTATTTTCTATTTAATTCATAACAACACTTTCTTTGTCGATTTGATCACATATTTAGATTTTCCATTGTGCTCCTTTCATTCCATCACTTTTCACTACTTTTATTTTCTATTTTGCTTCTTCATAATGTCCATTTTTACTTTGTAGAGTTTTTAGTTTTTATTCCGAACATCATTTTTGTGTTTCTGTTTATTTTATAATTACATTTTTCATAATTTACCATTAAATCTTAATTTATTTATGTCACTTTTAATAATCCCACTTTTCATAAAGTCCCATTTTTTTAATGGCATTTTTGATTTAATAGTATTCATTTATATTTATAAGGGTCACTTTTACATTTATTTTTATTTTATGCTTTATTTTTATATGTCCCTCACGTCCAATTTATTTAATAACGTTAATCTCTATTTTTTTTATTATAATTTGACTTTTTTTAACGTCATTTTTCCTTCATGTTGTTTTTATTTTATATTATCACTGGATATTCGACTGTTCTGCTGCTGTAGACAGAATCAGGCTGGTTCATTCATAGTTAATGTGTTTGTGTTGTTTTGCTTCATATTTCACTCCTTGGGAGACTGAAGGCCTCCATGTTATAAAGTATAAAACACCAAGGACACTAAAAATATCTGAGTGTTTACTGAACAAAGTGTCTCGGTTCAGTTTATCACAGGAAACAGTTCAGGGTCAAACTGAGCTTCCTTCCCTTTTCTCCTGTTTTCGTTTCCTGAATCAGATCAAACTAAATCAGCTGTTCGGAGGCTGTTTATAGATTTTACAGCATAATTTAATCTTTTTCAAATCATCTACAGAACTTTAGCTGACACTAAACACGTATGTTGTTTGCAATGTTCACCATTTTAGTTTAGCCTGTTAGCATGCTAACATTTGTAGAAACATCAACAGACAACTGAACCTCACAAATTGTCAGTTGAGGTCCAGTGTTGCGCTGAATGCTAACACCAGGATGCTCACGTGCTTCCAAACATTGCTAACAAGTTGACATTTAACGACTATGTTGTTTCCAGTGTTTACCATTTTAGTTTAGCCTGTTAGCATGCTAACATTTGTAAAAATGTCAACGTCAGAAATAGTCTATCTCCAGCCATGCTAGGAGCTCTGTGAGGTTTGACTTTATGCTAAAATGCCAACAGACACATGGTGGCAGTGCTAGAATGCTAATGTTTGACAACCATCTTTGTCAGAGTACTGCTGCCAGTTCTCTGAGTTTAAGCTAAATGCTAGCAGTAGCATGCTAACAAGCTTACAAACAATACTAATATGTGAATGTTTGAGATCAAATAAAATTAAGTCCAAATTTATGACCTACTGTCAGTTCCAGTCTGTAGTTGCCTGCAGCTCTTTGAGGTTGAGCTAAATGCTAGCATCAGCATGTTACAAAGCTCACAAACTATGCTAACACGCTGATATTTACCAAGTGCGATGTTTATAATGTTCCTCTTTGTTTAACCTGTTAGCGTGCTAATATTTGTAAAAAAAAACAAAAAAAAAAACATAAAAATCTACATCCATGCTAGAAATTCTCTAAGGTTTGACTATTAGATAAAATGCTAACATCAACATACTAATATGCCAACATTTAAGAAGTGTAATGTTTATCATGTTAATATTTGTTTGGTCTGTTAGCACACTAATATTTGTGCAAATACCAACATCACAAAAATAGCTACATTAGACCCATGCTAGCAGCTCTCTGAGTTGTACCTCCTCACTAAAATCTTAATATCAGCATGCTAACAAATTTACAGTGCATGCTAGCATGCTAATGTTTCTAAAAGTATTAACAACAGACAAATAGCTACACCACACCCATGCTAGCAGCTCTCTGAGGTTTGGCTTTGAGCTAAAATGCTAGCATTAGCATGCTAACTTGCTGATATTTATCAAGGCTCATGTTTATGATGTTCATCTTTGTTTAGCCTGCTAGCATGCTAATATTTGTACAAATACCAACGTCAGACAAATAGCTCCATTACACCTATGCTAGCAGGTCTCAGAGTTTTGCCTCTGCACTAACATCTTAACATCATCATGCTAACAAGTTTACAGTGACAATGCTAGCATGCTAATGTTTCTAAAAACACCAACAACAAACAAATAGCTACACCACATGCATGCTAGCAGCTCTCTGAGGTTTGAGCTAAAATGCTAACAGCAGCATGCTAATTTGCTGATATTTACCAAGTGTAATGTGTTAGTCTTTGTTTAACCTGCTAGCATGCTAACATTTCTAAAGAGACCAGCGTCAGATAAACAGCTACACCACACCCTTGCAACAACTTCCAGACACTGAACGCACCGTTGTCACATTTTAAACTGACTTCAGAAAACAAGCTCAGTTCTGAAGCCTTAAAAAAACAAAAGAGCTTAAATCTAAATCAAAGAAAGTCACCAAGAATAAAGCAGAATTGTTCTATATTTAGATTAAATACCAGAAAACCATGAAAGGAATCAGAGATACTGCTAATTAATCCCTTTTCTAACTAACCTCCTCGTGGTCAGTTACAACCTAACACCACTTTATAAACTAAATATTAATAAAACACAGACATGTTCGTGGGTTTGCACCATAAATCAGACGTTCCTCATCATCGACCAAACAGTTCTGAGTTTCTGCAGCAAATCTGAAGTAGAATTCACATTTTGATGGTGCTTTTAGTGAATTTTCACATTTGGGAACTAGTTTTTCAGGTATTCTGACGCCACGTGGACGCGTTATTAAATTAATACCATCTGGCTGCACCTCTTTTCCCACTGAAGACTAAAATCTGTAAAAACATATCAGTGATTCCCTCCAACAGCAAACGTCACTCAGACAGGAGGATATTTGTTGGGGACTAGTTTGAGCTGCGGATTAATACGCATTCATCACACTGGGTGGTTTTCATTTACGCATGCAGGGATGAGGATTATTTCTAGTACAAAACAGTGAACATGTCACTCAGAATCGCCCAAAACTCACGTTGAAATGTCCGGTTTGGTCCAACCAGAGCTCAGATATCCACAGAAGTTCAATCTGAGAGGTTGGAACCAACAAACACTCGTTTATTTATGAGCTGTCAGCTGATTTCAGCTGGACTAAAACAGGCTGACAGCTCGTTGGACGCTGCAGTAAAACAGCAATAAACTGGTCTGACCAAGCGGCGCTGGTCCAGACGGCTTTTAAGGTTTCGTGCTGCTAAACGTTGCGTTCAGGTGCGAGTCGACGCCTACCTGTAGTTGTAGCTGCTGTACTCGAAGTCGATGAGCATCAGCTTCTGTTTGTCTGAACTCTGGCGGCCGTTCAGCAGCAGGATGTTCCCTGAAGGCAGCACAGAGAAACGTTCAGGAACAGAGACGCTGAAGGCAGCGTTGATAAAACTGGAGGCTCAGAGTGAAAGTTTCACCTTCCTGACAGTCGTTGTGGCAGAAGACGACGGGAGACGGAGTCGACTCCAACAGAGACCTGGACAGGAAGCAAACAGAACGACAGTAAGGAAAAACAACCTGCTGGTGTTTATTATAACAGTGGTAAAAACAGAATCTGATCTGTGTTGTGATTCACTAGTTTAAATATGGATGTTCAAGAAAAAATGAGCCTACAGTGAGGAAAAATGAGCCTACAGTGAGGAAAAATTAGCTTACAGTGAGGAAAAATGAGCCTACAGTGAGGAAAAATAAACTTACAGTGAGGAAAAATGAGCCTACGGTGAGGAAAAATTAGCTAATAATGAGGAAAAATGAGACTACAGTGAGGAAAAATGAACTTACAGAGAAGAAAAATTAGCTTACAGTGAGGAAAAATTAACCTACAGTGCGGAAAAATTAGCTTACAGTGAGAAAAAATGAGCCTACAGTGAAGAAAAATAAACTTACAGTGAGGAAAAATGAGCCTACAGTGAGGAAAAATAAACTTACAGTGAGGAAAAATGAGCCTACGGTGAGGAAAAATTAGCTAATAATGAGAAAAAATGAGCCAAAGTGGGGGAAAATTAGCTAACAAGGAGAAAAAATGAGACTACAGTGAGGAAAAATGAACTTACAGAGAGGAAAAATGAACTTACAGTGAGGAAAAATGAGCTAATATGAACCTACAGTGAGGAAAATTTAGCCTACAGTGAGAAAAAATGAGCCTACAGTGAGGAAAAATGAACTTACAGTGAGGAGAAATTAGCCTACAGTGAGGGAAAAACTAGCCCACAGTGAGGAAAAAATTAGCCTACAGTAAGGGAAAATGGACTAACAGTGAGGAAAAATTAGCCTACAGTGAGGAAAAATGAACTTACAGTGAGGAGAAAATAGCCTACAGTGAGAAAAAATGAGCCTACAGTGAGGAAAAAAATGAGCCTACAGTGAGGAAAAATGGACTAACAGTGAGGAAAAATTAGCCTACAGTGAGGAAACATGAACCTACAGTGAGGAAAAAATAGCCTACAGTGAGGAAAAATGAGCCTACAGTGAGGAAAAATGAACTTACAGTGAGGAGAAATTAGCCTACAGTGAGGACAAATTAGCTAATAATGAGGAAAAATGAGCCTACAGTGAGAAAAAATGAGCCCACAGTGAGAAAAAATGAGCTAATATGAACCTACAGTGAGGAAAAATTAAGCCTACAGTGAGAAAAAATGAGCCTACAGTGAGGAAAAATGAACTTACAGTGAGGAAAAATTAGCCTACAGTGGGGAAAAATTAGCTAATAATGAGGAAAAAGGAACCTACAGTGAGAAAAAATGAGCTAATAATGAAGAAAACTAGCTAATAATGAGGGAAAATGAGCCTACAGTGAGGAAAAAAATAGTTCATAATGAGCCATGTTTCTCCTGTGGTTCTAGTTTGTGCCACATTTAAACAACAACATGCTGAAACTGACCAGAGAACAACGTGACGGTGGTTGGAGCTGAAACATGACAACAATGTTCGTCTGGCGCTGATGGAGCTCAGAACAATCTCAGCTATGTGGAAAGTTTCCTCCGTTTTTATCAGCTGCTGCCAAACAGAAACTCAAACACCGAGTCCAGCTGACATTAAACCGACTCCAGAGCAGCTTCTGGGTTCGTTTCATAGTCAACAGTTTAAAACGTCTTTCTGAGGAGGGAAGTCGACGTCTGGAACAAACCTCCTCAGAAAACAACGTACCAGGGTTTTAGACAGACTCAGTTACAGAACAGCAGAGAGGAAACTCTCCATGAATGACTGTGTAGTACTGTGTAGTACTGTGTGTAGTACTGTGTAGTACTGTGTGTAGTACTGTGTGTAGTACTGTGTGTAGTACTGTGTGTAGTACTGTGTAGTACTGTGTGTAGTACTGTGTGTAGTACTGTGTGTAGTACTGTGTGTAGTACTGTGTAGTACTGTGTGTAGTACTGTGTGTAGTACTGTGTGTCTGTGTGTAGTACTGTGTGTAGTACTGTGTGTAGTACTGTGTGTCTGTGTGTAGTACTGTGTGTAGTACTGTGTGTAGTACTGTGTGTAGTACTGTGTAGTACTGTGTGTAGTACTGTGTGTCTGTGTGTAGTACTGTGTGTAGTACTGTGTGTAGTACTGTGTAGTACTGTGTGTAGTACTGTGTAGTACTGTGTGTCTGTGTGTAGTACTGTGTGTAGTACTGTGTGTAGTACTGTGTAGTACTGTGTGTAGTACTGTGTAGTACTGTGTGTAGTACTGTGTGTAGTACTGTGTGTAGTACTGTGTAGTACTGTGTGTAGTACTGTGTAGTACTGTGTAGTACTGTGTGTAGTACTGTGTAGTAGTACTGTGTAGTACTGTGTGTAGTACTGTGTAGTAGTACTGTGTAGTACTGTGTGTAGTACTGTGTAGTACTGTGTGTAGTACTGTGTGTAGTACTGTGTGTAGTACTGTGTAGTACTGTGTGTAGTACTGTGTGTAGTACTGTGTAGTACTGTGTGTAGTACTGTGTAGTAGTACTGTGTAGTACTGTGTGTAGTACTGTGTGTAGTACTGTGTAGTACTGTGTGTAGTACTGTGTAGTACTGTGTGTAGTACTGTGTGTAGTACTGTGTGTAGTACTGTGTAGTACTGTGTGTAGTACTGTGTGTAGTACTGTGTAGTACTGTGTGTAGTACTGTGTAGTACTGTGTGTAGTACTGTGTAGTACTGTGTAGTACTGTGTGTAGTACTGTGTAGTACTGTGTAGTACTGTGTGTAGTACTGTGTGTAGTACTGTGTGTAGTACTGTGTAGTAGTGTGTAGTACTGTGTGTAGTACTGTGTGTAGTATTGTGTGTATTTGTACTTCAGTGTGTCCATCTCCTGCGGCAGGTTGTAGCTCAGCAGTCGGTTGAAGCGACGAAGCTGCGACTCTCTGGTGAAGTTCAGCTTCATGACTTGATTCAGATACCTGATGGAAGTTTAAAACGCAGTTACTGCATGAAAACACATGGAACAGGCAGCCAGAATCATGCTACATACAGTGGGCAAAAATAAGCCCACAGTGATGAAAAATGAGTCACAGTGAATCAAAATGAGACTAAAATGAGGAACAAAGGGTCAAAATGAGTCCACAGTGAGAAAAAATGAGTCCACATTGAAGAAAAATGAGCCTAAAGACTGGAAAAATGAGCCCACAGTGAGGAAAAATGTGACAAGAGCATGAAAACACCCAGACTTTGTGGTGTGTTCAAAGGCTTTAAACTTGGCCTGGTGTTCAGAGCGTCACCCTGCCGGTCTAAACCGCAGGTCTCCAGGGTTCCCTGTTGTTTTCTAAAACAGGGTCGGGTCATGTGATTCCTTGTTTTCCCGTCAGACGTGGAAGTTTCTCCAGAAATCGGTCAAACAGCTGGACGAGGAATGTTTGGACTGAACGACCGATAAGAGCGGACTTCAGCATCACACGTGGAGCAACACGCCTCGTAAACACAACACACACACTCAGAGGAGATAAGACGAGGGCCGTCGATCGGTTATCAGCCTGAGGAAACCTTCCGATCGATCGATCGATCGCTGACTCACTTGTCCATGGTTCCAAACAGCCACTGGGGCTCCTTGTTGAACGGCATCCTCATCCCGTGGAACTTGGCCATCTTCTCTGCAACCTCGGCCGAGATGCTGCCGTCGCTCAGCTCCACCGTGTCCAGCTTACGGCTCTGCAGACACAACAGGACACCTTCTATTAGAGCGTTAAGTTATATGTTATGATGTTACAGACTGAGGCAGCGGTCTGCAGCCTCTGTAGCACCACGGACCAGTTTGAACCATAACAGGTTTCTACGGACCAGTAGAAAATCCTCTTGCTTGAAACAGATGACTCTCCGACATGTAAACACTTTGTGCTAAGCTAGGCTAACAGTTTCCCTCTGCTTCCAGTCTTACTGCTAAGCTAGGCTAACAGTTTTCCTCTGCTTCCAGTCTTTGTGCTAAGCTAGGCTAACAGTTTCCCTCTGCTTCCAGTCTTTGTGCTAAGCTAAACAGTTTCCTTCTGCTTCCGGTCTTTGTGCTAAGCTAGGCTAACAGCTTCCCTGTGCTTCCAGTCTTTGTGCTAAGCTAGGCTAACAGTTTCCCTCTGCTTCCAGTCTTTGTGCTAAGCTAGGCTAACAGTTTCCCTCTGCTTCCAGTCTTTGTGCTAAGCTAAACAGTTTCCCTCTGCTTTCTTTGTGCTAAGCTAGGCTAACAGTTTCCCTCTGCTTCCAGTCTTTGTGCTAAGCTAGGCTAACAGCTTCCCTGTGCTTCCAGTCTTTGTGCTAAGCTAGGCTAACAGTTTCCCTCTGCTTCCAGTCTTTGTGCTAAGCTAGGCTAACAGTTTCCCTCTGCTTCCAGTCCTTGTGCTAAGCTAAACAGTTTCCCTCTGCTTCCATCCTTTGTGCTAAGCTAGGCTAACAGTTTTCCTCTGCTTCCAGTCTTTGTGCTAAGCTAGGCTAACAGCTTCCCTGTGCTTCCAGTCTTTGTGCTAAGCTAGGCTAACAGTTTCCCTCTGCTTCCAGTCTTTGTGCTAAGCTAAACAGTTTCCTTCTGCTTCCGGTCTTTGTGCTAAGCTAGGCTAACAGTTTCCCTCTGCTTCCATCCTTTGTGCTAAGCTAGGCTAACAGTTTCCCTCTGCTTCCAGTCTTTGTGCTAAGCTAAACAGTTTCCTTCTTCTTCCGGTCTTTGTGCTTAGCTAGGCTAACAGCTTCCCTCTGCTTCCAGTCTTTGTGCTAAGCTAGGCTAACAGTTGCACCACAGACCAGTTTCAAGCAAGACGATTTTCTATGGACTGGTCGTAGAAAATCGTCTTGCTTGAAACAGATGACTCTCCAACACGTAAACACTTTGTGCTAAGCTAGGCTAACAGTTTCCCTCTGCTTCCATCCTTTGTGTTGAGCTAGGCTAACAGTTTCACTCTACTTCCAGTCTTTGTGCTAAGCTAGGCTAACACTTTCCCTCTGCTTCTATCCTTTGTGCTGAGCTAGGTTAACAGTATCCCTCAGCTTCTAGTCTTTATGCTAAGCTAGGCTAACAGCTTCCCTGTGCTTCCAGTCTTTATGCTAAGCTAGGCTAACAGTTTCCCTGTGCTTCTAGTCTTTGTGCTAAGCTAGGCTAACAGTTTCCTTCTCCTTCTAGGCTTTGTGCTAAGCTAGGCTAACAGTTTCCTTCTCCTTCTAGGCTTTGTGCTAAGCTAGGCTAATAGTTTCCCTGTGCTTATAGTCTTTGTGCTAAGCTAGGCTAACCCTGCCCTGGAGGCACAGGGAAGCTGGAATAAAACGGTACCAAATGACCCACGGCCCGGTCGTTGGGGACTGTTGGTTTAGAATCTTAAGTAGGACCGATCTGCTATGAATTCTGGGTAAAAAAAGACCACTAGTTATTGATCGTTTTTCCCTTCAACAGGTTAAAATGATCAATAATTAGTGGTTTGGTTGATTGATTTGATTCTGTGATGTTTATTTGACCCAAACACCGAATCAGACATCGTCTTCCTGACCGAAGCCGACCAATCAGAGAAGCCCCTGGCGGTCACGTGACTTACGGGAACGTACTGCTCCAGACGTCCCTGAGGAAAGATGCCGTAGAGCTTCGGGCCGAGCTCTCTCTCGGCCAGGATGGCGAACATGACGCTCTCCAGAACCATGGCCTCGGCGCCCTGCAGACGGAAACACAGCGTTAAGGTCCGACGGCTCCTCAGTCAGAACCGGATAAATAGTAAAACTAAGACCATAAAAACACAGAGGAGGCTGGGAGAGACTTAAATTAACGACGGAAACATCCACCGATGCCTGGTCTTTATTTATTATTCATATCATCTATAGAAACTGTCAAACCAGAAATAGATGTTCAACTTTCAGACGGTCCTTGAACTCATCATGTGTGATGTTTGGTTCTGTTCACAAAATTAACCAAACCTGAGTTAAGATTAATTATGAGTAAAAAGGAGAATACAGTGGGGAAAAATGAGTCCACAGTGAGTTAAAATCAGTCAAAATGAGTCCACAGTGAGTAAAAATGACTCAAAATGAGCCCACAGTGGGGGAAAATTAGCCCACATTGACCCAAAATGAGCTGACATTAGTAAAAATGAGAAAACAGTGAGGACGAATGAGTGTATTACGAGTAAAATTGAGCCCACAGTAAATAAAAATAAGCCCACAGTGAGGAAAAATGAAACCAATGTGAATTAAAATGAACATACAGCGGGGGAAATGAGCCCACAGTGAGTCAAATGAGCCCACAGTGAAGAAAAATGAGTCAAAATGAGCCCACAGTGGGGAACAGTTAGCCCACATTGACTCAAAATGAGCCAACATTAGTAAAAATGAGCAAACAGTGAGGAAAAATGAAACCAACGCAAATTTAAAAATGAGTATACAGTGGGGAAAAATTAGCCCACAGTGAGACAAATGAGCCAACAATGAAAAAAAATGAGCCAACAGGGAGCTAAAATTAGCCTACAGTGAGTAAAAATGAGTCAAAATTAGCCCACAGTGAGGAAAAATTAGCCCACATTGACTCAAAATTAGCCGACATTAGTAAAAATGAGCAAACAGTGAGGACGAATGAGTCCATTATGAGTAAAAATGAGCTCACACTGAGGAAAAATGAAGCCAATGCGAATTAAAAGGAGCACACAGTGGGGAAAAATGAGCCCACAATGTGTCAAAATGAGCCAACAGCGAAGGAAAATGAGCCAACAGGGAGCTAAAATGAGCCTACAGTGAGTAAAAATTAGTCAAAACGAGCCCACAGTGAGGAAAAATTAGCCCACATTGACTCAAAATGAGCCAACGTGAGTTAAAATGAGCATACAGTGAACAAAATGACAGATATTTTTACAGTGTACCTCAAAGATAATTCAGTGCTAATTAGATGTTGTTTAAGTAGCTTTTCCCATTTTTTACACACATGATTTCACATTTAAAGTAGATTAATAGACAGACATGACTTCATAGTTTATATAAATGACGCTTCCCTTTAATCTCGTTCAGTCAAACATTAGTTTAGACGATCGGCTCTAAATCAGATTATGACTACAGATACACAGATTTAGTCTGAGTGCATAAAATGAAAATCAAACCTTTGTGTTACCAGTTAGAACGTTTAAATTCAGACATTTAGATGTTAAAAATGTGCATTTCTAAGGTTTCCATGTCAACAGAGCGACCAGACCCATCTGTCCACTGGTTCCTCTGGTGTTTATTTGAGGAACCAGTGATGGATCCGTCTGAACACCGAGGAGGATTAAAGCTTCAGCAGTCTTTGGCTCAGAAAACAGGATCTCTTTATCCGAGACACAAAAACACCCAGCAGGAGCTCCGGGTCGACACGGACCTCCTGCAGGCACCAGAACCGCTGGAGAACCGGGCCAAGCAGGCCAGAGGGCAACCGCTAATTAGCAGGACAAAGCTAACAAAGCTAACAGGCTCCAGGCTCGGCTCATTTCCTCTGAGCAGATCCGTGCTCTGAACCTGAAACCTGAAAACAAGTTTTACTTTTTAATCATCTAAGTTACAAAATTAATCACCGACAGGAAAAAGATGTTCAACTTTCAGACGGTCCTTGAACTCATCATGTGTGATGTTTGGTTCTGTTCACAAAATTAACCGAATGTGCGTTGAGAGTAAATTACAAGTAAAAATGAGTCTACAGTGGTGAAAAATTAAACCACAGTGAGTGAAAATCAGCCAACAATGACCAAAAATGAGCAAATAGTAAACAAAGATGACCCCACAGTGACTTAAAATGAGCCGACATTAGTAAAAATGAACAAACAGTGAGGATAAATGAGTCCATTATTAGTAAAAATGAGCCTAAAGTGAGGAAAAATGAAACCAACGTGAGTTAAAAGGAGCATACAGTGGGGAAAAGTGAGCCCACAGTGAAGAAAAGTGAGCCCACAGAGAAAAATGAAACCATTGGGAGTTAAAATGAGTCTACAGTGAGGAAAAATGAAACTGTTCTGAGTTAAAATGAGCCTACAGTGGGGAAAAATGAGGCCACAGTGATGAAAAATGAAACCATTGTGAGTTAAAATGAGCCCACAGTGAGGAAAAATGAAACTGTTCTGAGTTAAAATGAGCCTACAGTGGGGAAAAATGAGGCCACAGTGATGAAAAATGAAACTATTGTGAGTTAAAATGAGCCCACAGTAAGGAAAAATAAAACCATCGTGAGTTGCACTGAGCCTACAGTGGGGAAAAATGAGGCCACAGTGAGGAAAAATGAGCCCACAGTGAGGAAAAATGAGCCCACAGTGAGGAAAATGGAGCCCACAATGAGGAAAAATGAGCCACAGTGAGTTAAATGGTCCCACAGTGAGGAAAAAGCGTGCCAACAGTGAGTCAAAATGAACCTATAATACGTAATAATGAGTCCACAGTGAAGAAAAAACGTGACAGGAGCAAAAAACTCTCATGAACTGCTGCTTGAAGTTCAGAGAGTTAAAACTGACCAGACATGTGAGGAGTCTAATGAAAGAGAACGCTGAGCTGCATCATGGGAAACGTAGGATTTATTCAGCTTGATGAATATTCGGAGGAATAAACGGAGGACGTTTCAGCCTCTGTTGGTTCCGTTTTCTCTCCTTCAGATTCCTGGTGCTGCTTTAATTTCCCAGAGTGCTGTCGATCTCCAGGCTGCATCGAAGCCAAACCTTTAAAGGCTGCAGTAAAAGCAGTTTGATGTATTCCAGTCCAGACCCGTCAGCCCCGTTAGCCCCGTTAGCCCCGTTAGCCTCGTACCCATCAGACAAATTACTGCAGACGCTTGGAAGCAACTCAGAGTCTCTGGCTGCCGTCCAGGAAAACGCTCTTCAGCCGAGCGACCAGCTGGAGGTCGACTCGAAAACAACCAGAGAGACTCTTAGATCCTGCTGAGATCCACAGAAAACACAGAGACTGACTCAAAATGAGCCCACAGTGAGGAAAAATGAAACCAAGATGGTTAAATGAGCCCACAGTGAGGAAAAATGAAACCACGGTGAGGAAAAATGAAACCATGATGACTCAAAATGAGCGCACAGTGAGGAAAAACGAAACCACGATGATTCAAAATAAACCCATAGTGAAGAAAAATGAAACCATCAGGAGTCAAAATGAGCCGACAATAAGTAAAAAATAGCAAACAGTGATGACAAATGAGTCTATTATGAGTAAAAATGAGCCCACAGAGAGGAAAAATGAAACCATCATGAGTCAAAATGAGCCCACAGTAAACAAAAAATGAGCTCACAGTGAGTAAAAATTAGCCGACAGTGAGAAAAAATGAGCCCACAATGAGTAAAAATGAGTCCACACCGACTCAAAATGAATCCACAGCAAATCAAAATTAGCCCACAGTGGGTCAAAATGAACCTACAATGAGTCAAAATCAGTCCACAGTGAGTCAAAATTAGCCCACAGTGAGTCAAAATTAGCCCACAGTGGGTCAAAATGAACCTACAATGAGTCAAAATCAGTCCACAGTGAGTCAAAAACAACTATTTAAACATGTAAATATGTAGCGTATGATGTAATGTAAAATTATTTAATTGCCTGATGCGTAAACACGAATAAAAAGATCTAAATCTGTAAATGTTCACATCTTTAATTAGGAACAGAGTTGTGTCATCTGCAAACAGTCGAGTAAACTCAGCCGTCTGGCATCTTCCTGTTGTTTCCGACCACTTGATGAACAGACCTGTCTATTATATCCATCCATCTGTCATCGATGCACCATTAACCCTCTGTAGGGTCGCGGCGCCGTCTATTATATATGTTTTATTAATATTTAGGGTCCGAGCTCCAACGGAGAGTAGAACGCTGCTGTTATTCCTCTGATTATTGCCATTATACCGACTTTTGAATCACAATCATGAGGCCCTAAATGTACTTGAAAACACTTATAATTTGGCACGTCCATCAGACCTGGAGAAAGATTTAATAATTTGGGGGAATTACTCATGTGAATGGCAAAATGACTCAATAGCGCCCCCTACAGTATTAAAAAAATTGCAGCACCGGAGTACGTTTCACCGTACACTTATGTATCACGTCAAGACACACAAAAAGCCTCAAGAACCCATACCCACAATGCAACAGGAAGTCCGCCATTTTGAATTTACTGTCAGATTTTTGCCAAATTTTTCTAATTTTCCATACAAACTCATCCTAGGGGGTAACTCTGATCCGTCTCCAGTCTGTCCAGCATGTACTCCAGGCATTGGTGATCAGAAGTTATCAAAATGTTCCACTAAACTATGAGGGCGTGGCCGTGGCAGCCCGCGGCGTTTTGGTTTTTCACCATGAAAGAAACAGGAAGTGATGTCTAACTAGCCTGTACATGCTCCAATCAGCCTCAAACTTCACAGGTGTGATCAGAGTCCAGGCCTCATAACAGCCACATGACCATATAAGGATAGCTCAGTCACATGACCATATAAGGACAGCTCAGTGACATGACCATATAAGGATAGCTCAGTCACATGACCATATAAGGATAGCTCAGTGACATGACCATATAAGGACAGCTCAGCCACAGGCCTGTTCTGATGCTGACATCACGCCATGAAACAGGAAGTGCTGTCTAACTAGCCTGTACGTGCTCCGATCAGCCTCAAACTTCACATGCATGATCAGAGTCCGGCCCTGATGACAGCCGTATGGTGACATCCAGTCTCAGTCACAGCGCCACCTGGTGGACATGCAGGCAACAGCTGAGCTACAAGGATGCGAGGACCCGTCCAACGCTGCTCACAGCTTTAATTATACGGTGATTTTCCTTTTTTATTGGCTGAAGTCTCTTTGGTCGACATCTAAACAAGAAAACCCTGTGTCATTTTATTCTCCAGGACCTGACGATGGCCATGTAGCATAACAAACAAATGAAATCCTGGTTTTCATTTCTTCCGTCTTATGGATGATTTTAATCAGTATTTTCTTCTCTGCATGAACTTAAAACTGAAAGTTGACTGAATTCTTTTTTACTGTTTTCATAAAAACGCCCAGAAACTGCTCTGAGCAGGTTAATGTACAGAACAGTTTGTTCATCATTCCAACTCTACCTGAAACTGTGACATAATGAACATCTCTACGGTTCGCTCCTTTCCAGTCTGCCTGGCAGCGACTCAGCTTTCATGTCAGAAAAGCCTGAACATGTAGAATCAGCAGACGTCCTGCTGCAGCTCTGTGAGGTTACATAACGTCTTCATCTGCAGAATGCTGATCGCATGCAGCTTTAAATCTCCGACATGAATAATCCCCACGGCTGTAATCATCCTGACACACATCAGCTCCGACAGCTGGGGGCCTCAGAAGGCTTCGGTTCAGAGGGTTCGTCGTCGTCTACTGACCCACATCCCACGTTCTCAGGCTTAAGGAACGCTGCTGCAGGTTTTACCACAAGAGAACATCACATGACGTACGTCTGTGAATGTTCCCATCCATCCAGGTCAGAGTCACTCAGCTGGACCTAATGATATATCAGTGGAGGTGTCTGGAGGATGAGAGGCCAGCATCTCCACTGACATATCACTGAGTCCAGCTGCCTTCCATTGATGTTACGTAATACTTCCTGCCGCCATTTTGAAAACCTTGAAGTGCCAGGTCCATCCACTTCACTAAAAACAGGATTAAAATGTACCAGTTTAGATGAACCATTCAGGGTTCAGTCTACCTGACACAACGACGTCACATCGACGGAATAGTCTGTGTAATTTAAACTCAAACTTCCGTGTTTGCAGTTTGAGCCTTTAGTGATTCTGATTGGCTGTGGTGGTCACATGACAGCCAGAATGAGGAAGTTGTTGTTTTCACTGTGCTGTTTTTAAATTTGCCAACTTAAAAACTCGTTCATAGTGATGTTAATTAAGCAGGAAGTAGTGCGTGATATTTCCAGAAAGAACATTTGGGGACGGATCGATTGATTATCAGCAGATGAACTGAATAGTTAATGGAGTGAAACCACACAGCTGCTCTTAACTGAATAGTGAAGAGCAGCTGTGTGGTTTCACTCTGAGGTTCTTATGTAACTGAACATGATCTCTCCGCTTCCTTATCGCTGGTTTTCTGCTAAAACATCTGTGTGGGTTCAGGAGGATTCAACTGGCCTGGACTTCTTCGATCTGAACACAGCAGACATGTACTGAGGTTGTGGTTACACGTATGATGTCTCTGGTCTGGATATGACATGAGGGTGAAGCCTGATGTCACATCCAGACCAGAGACACAGGGTGAAACCTAAACGCTGCATCAGACCGATCCTTTAGCTCCTGTCCTGCAGGAATCCTTCAGTTCTTCCGCCTGAACTCGACGCTGTGTTTCTGACGAGTGGATGATTAACTTCCCCGTGAGATAAATCTAACATGTAGGTCAGTGGAAGTACAACACGTCAGTCGATGTGACGGAGTTCACACGCCGAGCCGCTCCTGAAGGACTCCTGGCCTGTTTTATTAGTCAGCATAGGAACCAGTGTTTGAGTTATTATCTGTCATCTCACACAATCTAACGACACGCAAACCAACTGTTTACCGTTTCTCTTTCATACAGCAGCACATATCTGCAACATATATGTTTAATTAAACACAGCAAAACCAGTTTTTACAGTCAATGTTGTAAAAGAATAAAAAACTACAGTTAAAAGGGGAACTTTTACAGTGTGCTGTGTACTTTGAAACACATGTTGTATGTTGTATGTCTGTATATGTTGTATACTGTATGTCTGTTGTATATTATCAGTATGTTATGTGTCAGTTGTATGTTATTAGTATATTGTGTGTCTGCTCTATGTTATCAGTATGTTATGTGTCTGTTGTATGTTTTATGTCAGTTGTATGTTATCAGTATGTTGTGTGTCTGTTGTATGTTGTCTGTTGTATGATATCAGTATGTTGTCTGTCGGCTGTATGTTATCAGTATGTTGTATGTCGGTTGTATGTTGTCTGTTGTATGTTATCAGTATGTTGTATGTCAGTTGTATGTTGTATGTTGTATGTTGTCTGCTGTATGTTATCAGCATGTTGTATGTCGGTTGTATGTTATCAGTATGTTGTATGTCGGTTGTATGTTATCAGTATGTTGTATGTCGGTTGTATGTTGTATGTTATCAGTATGTTGTATGTCAGTTGTATGTTGTCTGTTGTATGTTGTATGTTATCAGTATGTTGTATGTCGGTTGTATGTTGTCTGCTGTATGTTATCAGTATGTTGTGTGTCTGTTGTATGATATCAGTATGTTGTATGTCGGCTGTATGTTATCAGTATGTCGTATGTCGGTTGTATGTTGTCTGTTGTATGTTGTATGTTATCAGTATGTTGTATGTCAGTTGTATGTTGTCTGTTGTATGTTGTCTGCTGTATGTTATCAGTATGTTGTATGTCGGTTGTATGTTATCAGTATGTTGTATGTATGTTGTATGTTATCAGTATGTTGTATGTCGGTTGTATGTTGTCTGCTGTATGTTATCAGTATGTTGTGTGTCTGTTGTATGTTGTCTGTTGTATGTTGTATGTTATCAGTATGTTGTATGTCAGTTGTATGTTGTCTGTTGTATGTTGTCTGTTGTATGTTATCAGTATGTTGTATGTATGTTGTATGTTATCAGTATGTTGTATGTCGGTTGTATGTTGTCTGTTATATGTTGTCTGTTGTATGTTATCAGTATGTTGTGTGTCTGCTGTATGTTGTATGTTGTCTGTTGTATGTTATCAGTATGTTGTGTGTCTGTTGTATGTTATCAGTATGTTGTATGTCTGTTGTATGTTGTCTGCTGTATGTTATCAGTATGTTGTGTGTCTGTTGTATGTTGTCTGTTGTATGTTATCAGTATGTTGTATGTCGGTTGTATGTTATCAGTATGTTGTATGTCGGTTGTATGTTATCAGTATGTTGTATGTCGGTTGTATGTTATCAGTATGTTGTATGTCGGTTGTATGTTATCAGTATGTTGCATGTTGGCTGTCTGCTGAGCTTCTGTGACGTCTGAGCATTAATTGATCCTGTTAAACCTAGACGGAGTTTATCTGATCATCAGCTCTGTTGGTTCACTTTAACCTGATGACAGCAGGTCTGATGACATCACACGTCACATGACCTGACGCCACTGCTTCCTTGTGCAGGTGATGAGTCGAGGTCACGTGACTCAGTTTGTGGGTCAGTAGAACAGGAGGTTTCTGCTGCTCCGACGTTTCATCACGTAAAGGAACTGTTGACGAGTCATTATTCAGCCTTCGATCTGCTCCTCACCTCCATCTGATCTGCATTCATTCTGTCTCAGGTCTTTAGGTTTTACAGGTGAACCCAAGAATCAACCTTTTATTCAGGCTTTGGATCGACTTGATGCGTTTTTAGTGACTTATTTCCACATTTTAGTGAGTTCATTGGAGACGTCTGGATCAACCCAGCCTAGTCCAGACGCTACGACTGAAACCATGAGGAGGACCACGACCTGGATGACTGAGGATCAAGGAGGAGCTACAGTCATTAAAGAGGATGAAACAGGAGCTGGATGGACCCTGAAGCTCCTCCAGGTTCATCCTCAGCCCCGGTCAGGAGACAGGAAGCAGTTCAGACTTCAGCTTCTTACCTGGAAGTGGTTTTCCTTGTTGGACTGTCGAGACTCTCCTTTATTACAGGACATCTACGAAGAGACAAACAGGGAGCTCAGCGTTAGCACAGTGAAGACGGAGGCTCCCGCAGGAAGTCCAGACTCACAGCGACGCATCACTTCCTGCAGCGACGCATCACTTCCTGCAGCCTGATCTAAACCTGATAGTGTGATCCGCATAGCTGCATCTCTGAGAAACCGAGTCGGCCTCGGGTTTAATCATTAGTAGCGGCGACGCCTCGCTTCCTGGATCATATTAGCTTTTTGATCAGACGTCACCGATTGGTCCTGAGAGGCGGCGGCGGTTACCACGGCGACGGACAATAAACCGCCCGCACATCATTAAACAATTACACAGAGTTCATAGTTAATGCATCAGACGGAGCTTCATGGAAAAGAATCGCTGCAAAGTTTAGAGCTCAGAAGGTCCAAACATAAAAACATCAGTTATCAATAATAAATGACCTCAGCTATTGTTTTTAACATACTACGAATTAAACCACAAACTGTTATAAACTAATATAAATATTCCACCTTCTTATAGTATTTATAATATAAAGACGTCTCTTCAAATGTTATATCATTATTCATATCTATATGATTTTAATATTTCTCACATGCAGCCAAACATGTCTAGAATCTTTAGTTTTCCTTCTTATAAAAATCTTACAGCCGCTTTTTTTTTTTTTAATTATTACAAATTAATTCTCAGAATGTTATAAATCAGTTCTTCAAACACTGATATTTATTAATTCTGAAACAATATTTTGATCATTTTGGCCTCGTTTCACACACATTTTGAGTATTTTGGAAAGTTTTGGGATGATTTTAAAGGATATTTGAGTAATTTTTAAACAAATTTTGGTTCATTTCAGACAAATTCTGAATCATTTTTTAATGTTTTTGAGTCGGTTTGAACAATATAAGTCATTTTCAACAGGTTCCAACTCTCTGGGACAGATAGTCGACAACGTTGTGAGTCATTTTGGAGTTTTTAAAGTCATTTTGCACAAATTTTTAATCAAAGCTTTGGTTTTGAGTCATTTTGGACAAATTTGGAGTATTTTGGAAAATGTTCGTATCATGTAAAAGAACATTTGATTAAGTTTACAGCAGTTTGGTTCATTCTGGACACTTTCTGAGCAGATTGTTCTCTACAACCAGCTGTGAGCATCAGTATTATGGGATACATCTGAGTTTAAACAGCAGAACTGCAGCAGGTTCATGTCTGTGAAGAGCCTGAAGGTCACAGGAGACGATCCATTCATGTCCTCGTAGCTTCAATCGTAGCTTCTGGACCTGCTTGAGTTCCTAGAAGACGTTAACCTCTCATCTAAGAGGCTTCAAGCCTTAATAGTTCACTGAAATCATCAACAACCTCCTGAAAGACCTTAAAAACCTACTTCAAAAACCTCCCTTAAGACCTCAAGAACCTCCTGAAGGCCTTGAAAACTTCTTGAAAGACCTCCTTAAAGACCTTGAATACCTCTAAATCCTCAATAAAACCCTCAAAAACTTCCTTAAAGACCTCAAATATGTCCTTAAATATCTCAAAAACCTCATTGAAAACCTCAAAACCTCAAATATACCCTTCAATACCTTGAATAATTCATTGACGCCATCAACAACCTCCCTAAAGATCTTAAAAACCTACTTAAAGACTTCAAAAACCTCCATTAAGACCTCAAGAACCTCCTAAAAGACCTTGAAAACCTACTGAAAGACCTTGAATACCTTCTGAAAGACCTCAGACTCCTTGAAAAAACCCTGAAAGACCTGGAAAATCTTTTGAGAGTCTTCAATCTCCTCCTGAAAGACCTCAAGAAGTTTGCCTGAGTTTCTCGAAGACGTTTCACCTTTCATCTTGAGGTGAGATATCTTCGACAAACTCTTCTCAAAGATGTCCTTAAATATCTCAAAAATCTCTTTGAAGACCTCAAAACCTCAAATATCTCCATGAATGTCTTGAATAATTCACTAAAATCATCAACAACCTC
This sequence comes from Dascyllus trimaculatus, assembly GCA_024666655.1. Taxonomy (NCBI): domain Eukaryota; kingdom Metazoa; phylum Chordata; class Actinopteri; family Pomacentridae; genus Dascyllus; species Dascyllus trimaculatus. The sequence continues at coordinate 98,195 of JAMOIN010001913.1, forward strand.
CTGAAAGACCTTAAAAACCTACTTCAAAAACCTCTCTTAAGACCTCAAGAACTTCCTAAAGGCCTTGAAAACTTCTCGAAAGACCTCCTTAAAGACCTTGAATACCTCTAAATCCTCAATAAAACCCTCAAAAACTTCCTTAAAGACCTCAAATATGTCCGTAAATATCTCAAAAACCTCATTGAAAACCTCAAATATACCCTTCAATATCTTGAATAATTCATTTAAGTCATCAACAACCTCCCTAAAGATCTTAAAAACCTACTTAAAGACTTCAAAAACCTCCATTAAGACCTCAAGAACCTCCTAAAAGACGTTGAAAACCTACTGAAAGACCTTGAATACCTTCTGAAAGACCTCAGACTCCTTGAAAAACCCCTGAAAGACCTCATAAACTGCCTGAAAGACCTTGAAAATCTTTTGAGAGACTTCAAAGTCCTCCTGAAAGACCTCAAGAAGCTTGCCTGAGTTTCTCGAAGACGTTTCACCTTTCATCTTGAGGTGAGACATCTTCGACAAACTCTTCTCAAATATGTCCTTAAATATCTCAAAAATCTCCTTGAAGACCTCAAAACCTCAAATATCTCCATGAATGTCTTGAATAATTCACTGAAATCATCAACAACCTCCTTAAAGACCTCAAGAACCTCCTGAAAGACTTCTAAAGATCTTCCTAAAGACCTGGAAGACCTACTGAAAGACCTCAATCTCCTTGAAAACCCCCTGAAAGACCTCATAAAGACATTTCTTCTCACATCCATCGGTGAGTAACTTGCTTGAGTTCCTCGAAGACGTTCCATCGTCTCTGACAAACTCAACCAAGTCCAGATGCTACGATTGAATCCACCAGGACGACCAGGACCTGGAGGACTGAGGATCTTCACAGACATGATCCATTAAGACTCTTCCATTTGCTGCTCCTCTGTCCTGTGACTGGATCAGTGCGACGGTGGTTAGAGCCCAGTGTTTGTTTGTTTCAGGCTGACTCCAGGTCAGTTTTTGCAGCTGGACTCATGACGGTCGGATCCTGAACTCTCGACTCAGCAGCGACGTTGGAGATAAAAACAAACTGAGGAGCCGGACGGATCGAATGTGCCGAGTCAGGACCAGATTAAGGGTTCAGAGTGTGTGTTAGATCTTTGCATCGGCTGAGGCTTCAGGATCTCATACTGTACCGTGTCGGGAGGTTCACCTGGGAACAAGAGACGCTCCTGAGGAGGCCTACGGCAAAGAACACATGCAGGTACAGCAGTGGGGGAACATGAGCTTTACAACAACACACACACACACACACACACACTAACACTAACACAAGCATGTGACCTGCAGACGCACAAACACACAACAGCAACCTGTCAAAGAGCAGCTGATCTAAGAAACATCACAAAACCTTCATCTGACCTCCAGAACCTCCATCACTGATCAGAGTTCTACCTTCAGACTATGAACGTCTCCTACAGGTGGATCCACATGGATCCTTTAATGGACCTCAGAACTACGATGTAGCGTTTGTTTCTATGCAGACGACACACTGACAGACACATGAGATTTTTAGGGCTGAAAACACATCCCCACGTCATGATGCTGCCACCACCATGCTTCACGTCATGATGCTGCCACCACCATGCTTCACGTCATGATGCTGCCACCACCATGCTTCACATCATGATGCTGCCACCACCATGCTTCAGTCATGATGCTGCCACCACCATTGTGCTTCACGTCATGATGCTGCCACCACCATGCTTCACATCATGATGCTGCCACCACCGTGCTTCACGTCATGATGCTGCCACCACCATGCTTCACGTCATGATGCTGCCACCGCCATGCTTCAGTCATGATGCTGCCACCACCATGCTTCACATCATGATGCTGCCACCACCATGCTTCACATCATGATGCTGCCACCACCGTGCTTCAGTCATGATGCTGCCACCACCATGCTTCACATCATGATGCTGCCACCACCATGCTTCAGTCATGATGCTGCCACCACCGTGCTTCAGTCATGATGCTGCCACCACCGTGCTTCAGTCATGATGCTGCCACCACCGTGCTTCACGTCATGATGCTGCCACCACCGTGCTTCACGTCATGATGCTGCCACCGCCATGCTTCAGTCATGATGCTGCCACCACCGTGCTTCAGTCATGATGCTGCCACCACCGTGCTTCAGTCATGATGCTGCCACCGCCGTGCTTCAGTCATGATGCTGCCACCGCCATGCTTCAGTCATGATGCTGCCACCACCATGCTTCAGTCATGATGCTGCCACCACCATGCTTCACGTCATGATGCTGCCACCGCCATGCTTCACGTCATGATGCTGCCACCGCCATGCTTCACATCATGATGCTGCCACACCATGCTTCAGTCATGATGCTGCCACCGCCGTGCTTCAGTCATGATGCTGCCACCGCCATGCTTCACGTCATGATGCTGCCACCGCCATGCTTCACATCATGATGCTGCCACACCATGCTTCACGTCATGATGCTGCCACCACCGTGCTTCACGTCATGATGCTGCCACCACCATGCTTCACGTCATGATGCTGCCACCACCGTGCTTCAGTCATGATGCTGCCACCACCGTGCTTCACGTCATGATGCTGCCACCACCATGCTTCATGTCATGATGCTGCCACCACCGTGCTTCAGTCATGATGCTGCCACCACCGTGCTTCAGTCATGATGCTGCCACCACCGTGCTTCAGTCATGATGCTGCCACCGCCATGCTTCAGTCATGATGCTGCCACCACCATGCTTCACATCATGATGCTGCCACCACCGTGCTTCACAGTGGGGATGCTGTTGTTCAGCCCTGAAGGTCTCCAGTTTCTGTCCTTCGCTGATGAAATTATGATGAGAAACACATTTTTCTTCCATATTTCTGAGTAATTTTTGATGAACTTTGGACACAGATTTGATTCCTTTGGACAGATGTTCGGTAGTTTGGTTGTCCTCCTGGTTTCAGTCGTAACATCTGGACCAGCTTGAGTTTCTTGGATGAGAGGTGGAACGTCTTTGATCAACTGAAGCTAGTCCAGATGCTATGACTGGGTCCTAATCATCTCGCCCTGCAGCTCTGGTCGAACTCTGACAGAGACCTGAGGAGGATCTACTTCCTGCTGCTATCTGTGTGCTCAGTATCAGCTCAGGTGTGACGAGCTCCTCACCTGTAGAATGGCTCCATAGAGTCTCAGCAGGACGCTCCTCGGCTCGTCTCCGACAGAAGCTTCTCCGTCTGGGAGGCTGCAGAGGAACAGCTTGTTGCTGAGGCCTCCTCTGGACGGACACAGAGACAGGACTGGTTTAAACACAGACTGTTGGCATCATCAGCATGTCATGTTCTGATCCATCATTAAACAGTGAACTCATCACTTCCATCCAGTCCTTCAGTCAGAGCTAAATGTCTGTCAGCTTCTTCTTCATCGCTGCTTCACCTCTTTATAAACGACTGTTAGATATTAGAGCCACCTCAGCTCATCGTGTTACTTCACAATTTAAAAAAACACTTTTAGTTTACATTTTCATTAGTTTTAAATATATATTTTAGTTTATAATTTCATTTATTTTTTTGTTTTTTTAAATATTTTTTTATTAAATATTTTTAGTTTATAATTTGTTTTAAAGATATTTTTAGTGAATAGTGTTAACTGTTATTTAAAGAGATCTTCTTTTTAAAAATATTTTTAATTTACTATTTATTTTTTTATTTAATATATTCTAAGTTTACAATTCCACAAGTATTTTTAATTTACAAGTTCAATTGTAATTTTAAAATATTGTTGGTTTACAATTTCATTTATGTATATACATATTTTTTGTTTACCATTTTTAAATAATATTTAATTTACTATTTCATTTTTTTTTTTTACAAAATATTTTTATTTAATGAATTTTTTTGTTTGTAATTCCAGTAAATATTTTTAGATTATGATTTCATTTGTTTGTTTGTTTTTAATATATATTCTAAGTTTGCAATTCCATAAATATTTTTAATTAATCTGAAAATATTTGGTTGGTTTATAATTTCATTTGTTTGTAAAAAATATGTTTAGTGAACGGTGTTAATTGTTTTTTAAAAATAGCTTTAGTTTACAATCTAATTTATTAAAATATTTGCAGTTCACTACTGTTTCCTCTGTCATCTGTTCGGTGCTTCTTATTTCCTGTTTTTAATCATCCGTCAGGTTTAATCGGCTGTTTCTGTCCCTGCCGACTCACTTCTGTCATTAAATTCTAACTTCCTGTTTCTTCAGATGAGCTGGACTCATTTTCCCACGTCCCCTCTGAGGTCCCCGAACCACAGGTTGGGAGTCCAGAAACAGGACGTGATGAACGACAACCAGCGTTTAGTCTGAAGCCGAGATCAATACCAGTAATCGATCAGAGCAGAAGCTTCGAACCCATAAACCAGAGGAACACGGAGTTTTCATGTATGATCCTGTCATGTGTCGGTTCATGTCAGTGGACGAGGTTTAACTCATTACTGAGTCCTGGTGTCACTGGGATTCTACAAACGTCATGTATGTGATGAACCGTTTAACAAACACCTAAAATAACAGTTAAAACACTTGTTGTTATTATTATTGTTGTTGTTGTTGTTGTTATTATTCTTCTTATTATTATTAAAGACTGGTTTGAGTAAAATGTTATTTTCCTGTTTAACATGTTTTCTATTATGAAAAACCCAGAAGAACGTCAGCATGTATGTTTGGTACAACTGATTTTATTTATTTATTTATTAGAAAATTAGAGTATTAGTTTGTCACCTGCAGCTAAAAACACCTGATTCCCTGATTGAACACCTGCTGACGTCATCAGCTCAGGTGACCAGTGTCTCTACCTGATGATGCTGATGCTGAACTCCTCCTCGGTCACGCGCTTCCAGGCTCCGTGCAGAAACTCCCGGCACCACCGGAACGCCCTCCGCCGGGTGTCCGGGTCCGGCTGCTCGGGCCGCAGCGGCTCCTTGGTGTCCTGCTGGGCGTCGGGCTGCACCTGGAGGGCGTTCTGGGTCACCAGCAGCCCGAGGGACAGGGAGGGCGACGAGGAGACGCCGTTGATGAACTTCGTCTTCATGGCAGAAGGACGCAGGAGAACCTCCGCAGCGCGTCAATCTAACGGGACCGGAGCGTTAGTAGGCGAGCAGCAGCAGCACGGACCGTTAGGAACCGTTAACGGAGCAGCAGCAGCACGGACCGTTAGGAACCGTTAACGGAGCAGCGGCAGCAGGGACCGTTAGTGGCCGTTGTTACCGGAGCAGCAGCAGGATGGACCGTTAGTGGCCGTTATCACCGGATCAGCAGCAGCAGGGACCGTTAGTGGCCGTTATTACCGGAGCAGCAGCAGGATGGACCGTTAGTGGCCGTTATCACCGGATCAGCGGGAATGAATCGGACGGAGAGACGCGCAGACTATCAGCGAAGGGGGCGGAGCCGAGGGGAGGGGCCACATGACACGCCTGCTCCGGTCCTGCTCTCTGATTGGCTGGCGGAGACACAGCCCCGCAGGACCACAACAAACCCCGCGGTGCGTTCAGGGACCGTCGGACAAACACTGGAATCCTGATGTCATCACGACCTGGTTTATTCTGATGGAAAAACACTGAGAGGGTTCAGCGAAGGGAACCAGACAGGAGGTCAAAGAGGCTGTCTGTGGTGTGGAGGTTGATTAAAAAGCTACTGAATGACGCAAAATACACAAAGACGTCCCACGAGTAGACTTAAAATAACCACGAAGAGACTGGAAACACTCCCAAAAAGACACAGAATGGTCACAAAAACACCACAGCAACCATAAATAGACTTAAAACCACCACAAGAGACACAAAACAACCAGAATGAGACTTAAATGTGGACAAACAGACTGAAAACAACCACAATCAAACACAAAATGACCACAAGTTGACTAGAATCCACCAGAAATAGACACAAAATGAGCCCAAAACACAATCAGAAGCATTTATAGCCTTGAAATGATCCCGGGGCGACTCAGAGACGAAACAAGCACAGAACCACTGAAACTACTGAAGAAGTCAGGTGAACACGGACCACTGCACTGACTCCTCTTTAACTCCTGGCATCCAGTCAGCAACGAGCAGCACCGCAGCGATCAGTTCAAACGTTTCCTCTGAGCTCTTCCATCACCAGATTTTCCGTAGAGTCCCTGAACGCACCTCGAGCATCTGCGTCCTGTCGGTGCTGCGTTCAGTCACGTAGCAAAACCAGGACTCAGCTGCAGAGAGGATCCGAGTCTGGGCCTTCAGAGAACAGGTGAACGTGGAGACCCAGAGGAGGACTTGTCCTGGTCTGACTGGTTCCCTGTCAGGAGGAAGGAGAGACTCTGACTGGAAACCAGGCTGTTTGGTTTAAACAGAGACTTGACGTCCAGTAAAAAAAAAGCCAGAAGGATTCCTGTTGGGTTCTTTATTTATCAGCTCCATCATTATTTTAATCAGTTTCATAGTAAAAGAAGGATTCATTTCAGTCAAACTCCGTTTCTCTGCAATAATTTCAACATTTAACAGTTAAATTTACAACCTTCAGAATCTCTTTGTCATTTTTTCTTTAAATAATTAGATTATTATTTTTTAAATATTTCTTTTTTTCTGTTTTTAAATGTATTTTCTTGTTTGTTCATCTTGCACTTATTTTTATTATTTTATTATTATTTATTTATTTTTTATTCTTTTTTATTTTTTGTATTCCTTTATTTTTTAGTCTTTTTTAAAATTATTTTTATTTATTTAATATTTATTAAATTATTTTAAAAAATGCTTTATTCTTTTATTACGTATTCCTATTATATTGAAATTCTTATTTGTTTTATCCTTTTATTTTTTATTCTTCTTATTTTTATTCTTTATTCTTTTTATTCTTTTATTTATTTTATTCTTTTATTCTTATTATTTTTATTTTTTAGTATTTTTTATTATTTTTATTTATTTTATTATTTGATTTTTATTCTTTATCTTTTTTATTGCTTTTTTATTTATTCTTTTTAAAATCCTTTTTATTTGTTGTATTCTTTATTCTTTTTTAAAAAAAATTATTATTATTATTTATTTTATTATTTGATTTTTTTCTCATTATTTTTTATTCTTTGTCCTTTTTAAATTTATTTTATTATTTGATTTTTTGTACTTATTTTTATTTTTTCTTATTTTTCCTTCTTTTTCTTAATATACTTAAATCCTCCTCTTTATTATCTGACTGACTGTCACCAGTGAGGTTTCGTTGTTTACGGCGATGACAATGAGGCCTCTGTTGTTCTAAATGTGTGTTTAGTCCTCCGTAGTCCCAGAGGAGGAAAAGCTTAAATAAAGCGGCTGAATTAAATGTGAGTTCAGGTTAAACCACGTGATGCTGTGTAAAAACAAAGGTCTGAGTTCAGTGAGAAAGAGGATGTCAGCTGAGGTTCAGCTGGTTTACAGATCTATGGTGACTCCTGCTGGTCAGAATTAATCCTGACATCACCAAACAGATTCAAACAGACAGGAAAGGAAATTACAATCAGGGGGATTTGAATCAAATTAAATTTACAGAGAATAAATATTTTCTCTCTTGAAATAAAAACATTTTTATTTTCTACATTTAAGGTTTTAATCGTTTTTTGTCTGTACTTGTAGTTCTGTTCATCGTCCCGGGTCTAGTTCGTGTCACTGTTGTTCTAAATATGAGTTTAGTCCACAGAACTCACTGAACACAGGAGGGAAACATAACAGTTTAAATTAAATCTGTTTGTCTGATTTAACCTGTGTTTAAGTTAAACCTGACGTCCTCCTGTAGACGGAAGAAAAACTGGTTTCACTGCCTAACATTTAATTTAACTAACTTAATATAACAGCAGTTTAAACAGCAGCAGATTAAATGAAAATGTTTTTAGTTTTTATTTTTTAACTGTAGTTTTCACAGGAGGCCAGATGAGATGACGGATCAGATGTTTAATCAGACTTTTGAAAACAGATAACGCCTTTACAATAAAATAAAATAAAAGTTTTTAAAAGAACGCAATAAAAGCACTCCCTGTTCAGACCAGAGTCATGAGGATTTCATTAAAATAAATCAGTGGAATATATAAATGATTAAATTATTGTCCTTTGGTCCAGCAGGAGGCGCTTCTTCTTCTCACCGGAATACGCTTTAAATCTTTAAATAATTAATTTAAACGCTGTTTATAAGCTTCCTGTCGTCTTTCCGTGTGTTTAATAATTCAGAACATGAAATCAGTTCAGAAAAACCCTTAAATTAGTCATTTTTTCCACTTTTTCTTTCCTTTCTCGTGAAGCTCCGCCCGCCGGTGCTACTCCTCGGTTTAAAACGTGCGGCCGGACGCGTGTTGATGACGCCATCAACAGCGAGCCACAACAAAAACAACAACAGCTGTTAGACGCCAGCTAGCCGGCCTGTTTCCTCGGTTCCCTTATGCTTTTTGGACTTTTTAAAGTTCGGTTTCTGTTTTTCAGACGCTGAAATTTTCCGACACGAAGCTGATTTTATAAAACCACGAACTTTCTGCTGCAGCAGTTTGAACTCTGTGTGTCTGTTAGCTGCTAGCTAGCAGGTTTAGCTGCAGACTGACGGCAGGAAGAAGCTCGACACCAGGTAAAGACCAGACCTTTGTCTTAATAACAACCACGAAACCCACCGTGCTGCGTTCATGTGCAGAAGGTTATAGTCTGTTAGTTTGACTGAGGCAGAAAAACGGAACTTAATCCCATAGAGTGAAATTTAACTCCTGGATAAAGGAGAACAGCAGAATATCACGTTACAGTCTACTAAGGTTACATTAACACTTGAGGAAACTGTCCTGCTGTTAATTTAAAACTACTGCAGCACGTTTACATCCATGAATTTAAAGGGGAAAACACAGAGTGACCACAAAGAGACATAAAGAGACTACAAAAACACACATTACTGCTGTCAGAGGAACTTTAAGGAGACACAAACAACCACACAGACTCAAACTGACTCAAAACTACTGATAGGAGACTTAATCGACCACAAAGAGACATGAAATACCACAATAAGATTCACAAAACACAGAACAGTTATTCTGAAAGTGACCATGATGGAGACACACAGAGGCCTGAACTCTGTGGACGTGAGCTTTTATTGTGAAGGAGGCAGGGAGGATGTGTCATTAAGTAAACATGTAAACATCAGGTGACAGCCGTGTGGTTTTACGTTAAATTACAACTTCTAATGTTACGAGAACACCTGAGGAAATTCTCATTGACTTGAAACCGAAGCTGTAATAAGCTGAGTTCACTGTAGGATGATGAACCGGAGCTGAACCCTCAGTTTGGTGCTGAAACTCTGAAGCAGAGATAAAAATACCGAGTGTCTTAATAAAACTGTGTCTTTATGCTTCATATCTTTTGGTAGAAATCATCCAGACGTCAACATTTCTCTGCTTATTGCTTAATAATGCATCATGGAAACAGCACAGACCAACAGTTAGCTGGTCCAGTTAGCGAGTCCTGAACTGTCTGATTTATAAGCATCAATTAACTGATTATTTAACTCCTTGACCTGTTTGTTAATCTGTTGATTAGTTGATCAGCTGCTTGGTCTCTACAGTGTGGGATCAGAGATCAGATCAGATGTCTTGTTTAGTCCAGATATGTTCAGTTTCGTGTCACAGAGTTTAGACCGTTTCCATGAACGACTGAGGAGCTGCTAATTAATGGATCAGTCATTGACGGTTTATCTTCTGTGTGCCTCAGAGATGCTTCAGTCTCAGTCGGACCATGACACCTCCCGCAGGAGATTCTGACCTCCGATGACCTCCGGCGTCACTTCCTCCTCCGTCGCCATGTCTCCACGGAAACGGCCGCTGGTTCCGGTCAGCAGCCGGCGGAAAGCGGCGGACGACTTCTTCCCGTTCGACCTGCTGCCGGTGGAGTGCCGGCTGCACGTCCTGTCCTTCCTCAGCGAGGTGGACAAGTGCAGCTCGGCCCTGGTCTGCCTCAGCTGGAGCTGCCTGGTCCGGTCCTGGAAGCTGTGGCGGGTCGCCGACTACTCCCGCCGCGGCGTCTTCCACCTGGGCCAGGAGGGGCTGCTGGTGTCCAACCGGGAGTTCGAGCGCTGGAAGTCCTGGGTGCACCACTACACCCACCACCTGATCTCGCGGCGGGCCAGCCTGCTGACGCTGAAGGCCAGCTTCGACCTGGGCGACCGCTGCAACAAGTGGGCCGAGCTGCTGCGCCACCTGCTGGACAACGTGCACTGCAGGGACCTCAGCCACCTGGACCTGAACTGGACCTTCACGCTGCTGGAGCCGCTCGACCTGCGGGTCCACTCCAGCTCCAGCTCCCACCAGGACAGCATCACCAAGATGGACCAGGTAACTGACCTGGTTCTGGTTCTGGTTCTGGTTCCACACAGCTGCTGCTTTTCAGTTCACAGTGAAACAAGACAAAGAAAAGCAGAGAATCTTCTCTTCTGAGACGCCGACACTGGTCACGGTCGTCCTCCTAGTTTCAGTTGTAGCATCTGGACTGGCTGAGTTCATCCAAGACGAGAGGTGGTCTACGCCAGTCCAGGTGCTGCAACTGAAACCAGGAGGGCGGCTGACGTCCAGAGATTGAGATCACTGATTAATAAGTTAAAACTGTTGTTTAAATAGAAACTGTCTGGATCCTCTGACTTCAGCTGGAACGAGAAACGAGAACCAGAATGAGAAAAAGTCGACACATAATGACTCGAACAAAAAAAAACGCCACAGAAAATGAGACGAAATGAAAAAGACGAGACATTAAAGACACAGAATTAAAAAGAAATGAGACCCAAAACTAGAAAAACAATGAATAAAATGAGAAAAACTCAACACAAAGTAATAAAGAAGAGCTCAAAACAAGAAAAACTAGACACAGAATAAATAAAAAAACTAACTGAACATAAGAAACAAGACACTCGATGATGAAGATGCTGACGTCTCTCCTCCCTCATGGAGGCCTGTAAGGAATCTCCTGAGACGCTGAGCTGCATTATGGGAGATGTAGGACCTGTGTGTTGATCTCTGTGGACGTTTCAGCCTCTGATGCTTCACTTTCAGCTGTTTGTGTGTGAATCCGTCGGTCTGCAGTCAGTCAGGGTTCGTCTGGTTCTTGTGCTGCGTTCCAGTGAACATGGGTCGTATGTAGACCTGGACCAGGTGGAGGTGCTCAGGTGCTGACGTGTCTCTGTGCTTCCAGGTGACCAGTTTCCAGGAGCTGCTCGGTAAACTGACCCAGAGCTGCCCCAGGATCTCCAAGATGCGCCTCCACTTCGACTGGTCCGACCTGTCGGTGTCGCTGCTGTCTCAGTTCCAGCAGCTGCGGGTTCTGGAGCTGAAGTACTTCTGGGTGTTTAAAGGCGTCTCCCCGGCGACGCTGCAGACGCTGACCTCGGCGCTGCCCAACCTGCGCTCGCTGACGCTGCACATCCTGGTCCCGCTCAGGAACCTGGGCATCTCCTACACGCTGGAGTCGCCGTCGCTGGAGTTCCTGGACGTGTCGCCCAGCCGGGGCCTCGTCTTCTCCAGGCTCCGGCTGCCAGCGCTGAGGGAGCTCCGGGCCAAGAAGATCGTCCGCGGCATCACGCTGGACCGGAGGACCCGGCTGAGGATCCAGAGCCGCTGGCCCTGCTTGTACCACGTCCTCCGGGACGGGACGCCGAGGCTGCAGGCCCTGAACAACGAGAGGCTGCTGCCCACCTGGAGGGAGGAGCCGTACGGGGAGCTGACCACCATCCTGGAACAGTCCTGCTACTGTGTGCAGCACCTGGACAGCTGGCTCTGGTAGAGGTCCTGGTGGGTTCATCGTGGAAGCATCTGGACCTGGTTGAGTTTATTCAAGACGTTCCACCTCTTATCCAAGACGAGGGGTGGAAAGTTTTCAATAAACTCAACCAGGTCCAGATGCTACGACTGAAACCAGGATTACCACCCAGATAAACGGTCTTTGTGCGTCTCAGACCGATGAACCGAACTTCAACAGGAAGCTGCTGTTCAGGTCGGAAACATTCCAGATGTTGACGTTTAGGATTCTTCAGGTTCTCTGTTCATCTCCGAACAGCAGAAAGGTGCTCTGAAGAACCGCCGGACCTCCACGATCTGGGCGGAAAAGTCGACCCCAGAAGTGAGAGGAAACCCGGAGTACAGGCAAAACGTTTCAGGAAGTGCTTTTCAAAATAAGGTCGGCACGGAGAAATCGTTTTTAAAGGTTGTAGCGTAGCGTTAGGAGTCCTGAATCATTTCAAGAAAACAGTTTAAACATCCTCAAATGTCACAGATTTATCCTCAAAATATCGACTTTTATCGAGGCATTATTTAAAAACTAAAAACGGTTTTGTGTTTTTTTTCCCCACAAACATTAAATCTATTTAAAAATATTTCACATTAATTCTCTGAATGTTCCAGCATAGTTATCCAAATGTCACTTTAAAAAAAACTCAAACTATTATGAAATATTTCTTTTTTTTTACCTTTTTATTTTCCAAAAATACTCCAGTTTCTCCTCAAAACGTTCCGGTTTAGATCTCAGGAGGTTTTCCAGATTGTTGTGGCTTCATTCTCAGAATATTACGACCTGAGTTCTTGACGTGTGACGAGACGTCGTTCAGGAAGTTTCAGCTTTTTTTTAATTCTAAAGATGTTTTAGCTGCATTCCAACAAAACAGTAGCACATTATTCTGAAAGTATTACCGCTTATTTCCTGTATAGTTTACGTTCTAAAATAAAACGAAGCATTTCTCCAGATTTTACAGTTTGTTCTAAAAGTATTGTGGCCTTAAAGTTGATGATCTGAGCGTCACAACATGCTAACAAACTGTTTTATTTGATTCTGTTTTTAAAATATCTTCGACTTTATTCCCAAAATATTCGTTGAATCGTTGCAGGATGTTGCTTTTATTTATTTTTTAAAACGGCTGCGTTCTGACGATAGTCCGACTTATTCCAACGTTGTCTTTAAATAATGTCCGGTTTGACTCTGAACACGTGTTTTTTTATAAATACAGCGACTTGGTTCTGGATCATTGATCTCACCATGTCTGAGGATGTGTCTTCAAGGGTTTGCGTGTCTTTTAATTTGTAGGAGTGTCGCGTCTGCGTTCTCTGAATCAGCAGGTCTTAAGATGTTGCGTCCGTCTCGTCGTACATGTTTTGCCTCTACTCTCGGGGTCAGACCTGGACTGTGAACCGAGCTGATTGATCAGTGATCGGCTGTATATCTTATCGACGGATCGTAAAAAACTTGTATTGATGGTGGATATTTTGTGCGTTTAAGCAACAATCATAAACCCACAGGTCAAACAGGCTAAACTGAAGCTGGACTTGATGATTCCTGACCCTGGATCGGTCCGGACTCAGACCACGTCCAGGTTTGGGGTCCAGTCTGACGACGCTTTGAGCCGCCGTTCTTCAAGTGAAGGAGGCCGAGAAGCTCTTTGCACATATCTGAAGGTTGTTGGAGTTCAACCACATTCCAGCTGTTCTGTAGACTTTTATTTTGACACTCTGAACTCCCAGCAGCTGTTTCTGGGCCTTTACTGCTCCCGTTTTCTCTACAATCTAAAACCCTTCAGCTCTCTGGGACCAGAACCACAGGAAGGCGGAGACAGAACCAGAGCCAGGACTCAGATCGATGGAGACCAGAGGGAAGGAAAAAACAAAAGCTGGATTTTTTATTTATTTATCTCTGAAAATGGATCCATCATGTCCCACAGATGTTACCAACTCTGGACCCGTGGGTCACCTGGTACCGAGTCGTGGGTCACCTGGTACCGAGTCGTGGGTCATGTGGTACCGGGCCGCACAGAAAGAATAAAAACATTTTATTTCATTTCCAGTGGAGTCTGCAGGGTTTTTTATTTTGAAGAATGACTAGGTCGTTCCCCGCCACTTCCTGTCTGTGCTCGTTTCCCTCCAAATTAATAAAAATCAAACGTTTCTGGAGCTTCTTAGAAAACAGGGAGAGACTGGAAAAGTAAAAACACATTTAGCAATAAGAAGTAGTTTTATTAGTGTGGGACACTTTTAAAATAAAAAAAACGTTAAATTCAAAAAAATTGCGACCTTTTCTGCACCACGGACACCATAGACAATTTTCTATATACCGTCATCAGTCCATAGAAAATCAATCTAACTGTTAGCTTGACGGTTAACCAGTTAGCCTGACAGTTAATCAGTTAACATGACAGCCGGACAGTTAACATGGCAGTTAGCGTGACAGCTCAACAGTTAACATGGCAGTTAGCTTGACAGTTAATCAGTTAACATGGCAGTTAGCTCAACAGTTAACATGGCAGTTAGCCTGGCAGTTAATCAGTTAACATGACAGTTAGCCCAACAGTTAACATGGCAGTTAGCCTGGCAGTTAGCATGGCAGTTAGCCTGGCAGTTAACATGGCAGTTAGCCTGACAGTTAACATGACAGTTAACATGGCAGTTAGCCTGACAGTTAACCAGTTAACATGGCAGTTAGCCTGACAGTTAATCAGTTAACATGACAGTTAGCTCAACAGTTAACATGGCAGTTAGCCTGGCAGTTAATCAGTTAACATGACAGTTAGCCCAACAGTTAACATGGCAGTTAGCCTGGCAGTTAGCATGGCAGTTAGCCTGACAGTTAACATGACAGTTAACATGGCAGTTAGCCTGCTAGTTAACCAGTTAACATGGCAGTTAGCCTGACAGTTAGCTCAACAGTTAACATGGCAGTTAGATTGACAGTTAACCAGTTAACATGGCAGTTAGCTCTACAGTTAACATG